>VDFB02353437.1:0-64282 GCA_007258455.2 Sequoia sempervirens
GTCCCTTCCATAGTAGTGATAGTAGATCAAAAGGGATTTTAGATCTTGTTCATTCTAATTTATGTGGACCAATGTCTATGGCATCTTTGAGTGGATTTTGGTACTATGTGACTTTCATTGATGATTATTCTCAAAAGACTTGGATTTACTTCTTGAAATCCAAGGAGTTTGAGGAATTCCTTGATAGATTCAGATAATTCAAGGCTCAAGTTGAAAAATGCCCAGGAAAAGGATTAAGGTTCTAAGATTGGATAATGGAGGGAAGTACACTTTTGGAGGTTTTCATAATTTCTGTATTGAGGTAGGGATCAAGAGGGAGTTATGTTTTTTTTACAACCCTCAACAAAATGGATTTGTCGAAAGAAAGAATAGATCCATAGTAGAGGCAGCCAAGGCTATGATTTATGATCAAAGTTTACAAATTTTTCTATAGGTAGAAGCTTACAAAATCGTACTATATGTTTAGTTTATAAGCCCTCATCAAATATTGGGAAACATGGATCCAAAGGAGGCCTTCACAGGTGTGAAGCGTGAGGTTAGTCACTTAAGAATATTTGGTTGTCCTATGTACATTCATGTTCCCAAGGAGAAAAGATCAAAACTAGAACCTTCAGGCAAGAAGGGTATATTTTTGGGATACAATGAGTCTTCAAAGGCTTACAAAGTTTATATTCTATGGCA
Source organism: Sequoia sempervirens (assembly GCA_007258455.2). Lineage (NCBI taxonomy): Eukaryota > Viridiplantae > Streptophyta > Pinopsida > Cupressales > Cupressaceae > Sequoia > Sequoia sempervirens. Next base: position 682 of record VDFB02353437.1, read on the forward strand.
GAAAGAGATTAATATCAGCAAGGATGTCTCCTTTGAAGAGTAAGTAGCCTTCAAAAGATCTAAATGGTCTTACATAGAGATAGACAATGAAGAGCAAGATACTTCACATGATATGGATTTATCTCTTGATCATACTCCTAACATTCAGAGGGAGTCCAATGAACTAGCTGAGACCATTGATCCAGTTGATCCTATAGAACCAATTGATGGGCCTAGAGATATTTCCATAGGTTGGAAGAGGCCTCTATGGGTTTGAAAAACTATGCAAGAGGCAGAAAAATATGCAGCTCCTCGAGGAACTTTTAGGGAAAGCAAGAGACCTCAAAAGTTCCCAAGTTATGTGGCATTGATGAGCCACATCATTGATTTTGAGCCTTCCAATTTTGAGGAGGCATCCAACCATTAGGTATGGAGAGATGAAATGACAAAAGAGTATCATTCCATCATTAAAAATGATGTATGGGATGTTATTTCAAGATCTAAAGGGAAATCAATAGTGTCTTCCAAATGGCTCTACAAAATCAAGCATGCAGCTAATGGCAGCATTGAGAAACACAAGACAAGATTTGTGACAAGAGGATTCTCTTAGAAGGAGGGAATAGATTATGAGGATACATTTGCTCTTGTTGTTCGATACACTTCCATCAAGATGATTATTGCTATTACCTCTGCAAAAGGCTGGAAGTTACATCAAATGGACGTAAATATTACATTTCTTAATGGTGTGATTGAGGAAGAATTATACATCAAGTAGCCAAATGGTTTTGTGATCCATGGGAAGGAGTCTCATGTTTGCAAATTGAAGAAGGCCTTGTACGGTCTTAAACAAGCACCTCATGCATGGTATGAAAGGATTAATGGTTATTTGATGAGTTTGGGTTTCTCTCAAAGAATGATGTAGATTCAAATATTTACTTCAAGATAGTTGATGGTGAAGCCTTGATCTTGGTTATTTATGTTGATGATTTATTTTTCACTAGAGTAGAGAAGCTCATTTTCAAATGTAAGAAAGAGTTAACCTTCGATTTTGAGTTGAAGGACCTTCATCTTATGCATTACTTCTTGGGATTGGAGGTGTGGCAAAGACCTGATTAAATCTTCCTAAGTCAAGGGAAATACACAATAGATATATTGAGGAGATTTGGGATGATGGATTGTAAGTCCATGTCTACACCTATGGAGACAAATTTGAAGAAGTTAAGTGACTCAACATCTTATTCATATTTGGTAGATCCCACCATGTATAGACAATTGATTAGATCTTTGATGTATCTAGTCAACACCAGACCAGATATTTTTTATGCAGTGAAAGCTCTCAACTAGTTCATGTGTGAGCAAAGACAAATGTATCTAGTTGTAGCAAAGAATATACTAAGATACTTGTGTCATACTGTGGGATATGGTTTCAGATATACTTCCAATGGAGGTCTGAAATTACAAGGCTATTCTGATTCTGACTGGGTTGAGAGTGTAACTGATAGGAAGAGTACCTCTAGATGTTGCTTTAGTTTTGGGTTTGCCATGATTTCTTGGTGTAGTAGGAAGCATACCTCTGTGACACTAAGCACTATAGAGGCAGAATATATTGTAGCATGTGTAGTAGCTCGTCAAGAAGTATGGATTCAAAAGCTCCTTGCAGGATTGTTTGGTCAGATATTAAAGCTGACTTTGATTCACTGTGATAACCAAATCTATGTAAAGGTCTCAGTAAATCCAGTATTTCATGATAGGAAAAAGCATGTGGAGATCAAGTATCACTACATTAGAGACATTGTGTTGAGGAAAGCAATCCAACTCAAGTACATCTATACTGATGATCAGATGGTTGATATGCTCACCAAGCCTCTTTCTATAGTAAAGTTTTCACATTTTCAAGACAAGCTTGGTGTGGTGGAGAATGTTGCCCTTGCTGAGAGGGAGTCTTAGCATCATTTAGTTTTGTTGTAGTGTATATTTCTCTAAGACAGAGAAATATGAGGTGAGAGCCCTTGTAGTGTATATTTCTCTGAAATGGAGAAATATGAGGTGAAAGCCCTTGTAGTGTATATTTCTCTGAGACGAAGAAATATGAGTTGAAAGCCATTGTAGTGTATATTTCTCTAAGACTGAGAAATATGAGGTGAAATCCCTTGTAGCGTATATTTCTCTAAAACTAAGAAATATGAGGTGAAAGCCCTTGTACAAGATCAAATCTCTAAGACTGAGTTGTGTTTTCCACAATTGGGTGCAGCCATTGTGGACATCATGTTGAGAGACTCCATGACAAGGATATTTGAGAATACCTCCCTAGCTAAGAGAGAGTGTTAGTGTTTGTAGTAGCAAGAGGTATTTCCCTAAGGAAAATTAATCAAAGGCAAGTCGACCTATCATTTTTTAAAACAAAATATTATATTAGTTAGGTTGGCTCAAGAGGAGAGCTCGCCTAACCTTGTATATAAAGGAGAATGTGTCTCCACGTTAAGCAAGAAATTCATTCCATTCCAAATTCAAATTCCTTCAGTAGTAGGTGTGCTTTCAAGAGTAGTAGATTCACTTCAAGGAGAAGAGTTAATATTTTGTGTATTCAAGGAAATCACACTATCTTCAAGTGCAGATCCATTGTATGAGATTCTACCTTTCTAGGGCCTGATTTTGAGTGCTATTTTTGCACTTCTATTTCTAATTTATAAGTGAATAAATTGCTGAGTTTTTCTCCCTCAAGTAGGAGGGTTTTCCCAAGATAAAATTATGTGTTCATTGTTCTTTGTGTTGTATTTTCTGCTTCTTTGCATTTCTAATTTGAAAATTAGCAAGGCCACTTTTAATAAGATGTTGTATTGATTTGATATGGTTGGATTTGGTGGTGGATTTGGGATGGTGTGAGATGGTATGATGAGAGATTGTTGGGGTGGTTGTGAGGTGCTTGTTGAGTGATGATAAAGGGTTGTGTGGTAGATGGTATGGTTGATGTGATAGGTCCTTGGGAGACTACATTTTGGAGATTTTGTGATGTTGTAGATGGTGTAATGATTGGTTGGGATGTTTGGATTGGTGCCACCTAGTGTTGCGATATTGGTGGCATGCTCAAAGGATTTGGTATGATTGACATGATAATTTGATTTTTGATTGGTGGGTTGATTTGATTTGATTGGTTTTTGATTGATGTGTTGGGTAAAGGGGGTTACCCTAAACCTTGGATTCGTGTGGATGTTGATGTCAAAAGAGGAAATGATGGGAAGATTGGAGGTGTGTTCCCTTGCAAAAGTGAGGATGATGCATTAAAAGTTCCCACTTGTCCAAATGAATCCACTTGTCCTTGTGATATAATGGGGATAGAACATTGTGTATCAAGAAGGTATGTCAATGATACAAAAAAGGTGGAGGGGTTGTTTGTATCATGGAAAATGAGTGGCACATGTGGATATTTTGGGTCTTGTGGGATAGTGTTAGTCATAACCAAGATGGAGTTAGTGTGAAAGTTTTGGTTATTTATAAGGGGATGTGTTTGAAGAGCTTGGAGTAATGAAATCCCCTTGGTTATCATGGGTTGACTTGTAGCATGAGATGATGTTGGTTTTATGATGGTTTGAATGATGTTTGGGAAGGAAGGTGTGAATGATACTAGTGGCATGTTCCCAAGAGGTTGTTCCACAATAGTGCTCACATCAAAATCAAAAGGGAGTTTATCCCCTTCCTTAGCTAATGCCAACATGTATTGTGTGGGATTGAGCCTCATGACCGTATTAACAATCTTGGTGTTTCAAGGTTTTGGACTAGCTCAATTATTTCATCTTGAGCCATTCCTTGGAAGTTGTTGGTGAAGTCCTCCACTTGGAAAACTCCCTCTTGAAGATCTTGTGGTAGTTGAGGGGGGTTAAGTAGAGGGTTGATGGACTCCATGGGGTTAAATTCTGGTGCAATTTGACTCAAATCACTTTAAGTGGATGTTTCTTTATTTTTCTCCACGATCTTCTTGTGTTGTGATCTAGTTTGGACCATAAAATAAGGATCAACTTATAGGAATATGGTAGGAAAACCTATAACTCATTTGGTTGATCTAAAAGTCTAGGATGTTTAAGGATCAAATGACGATGAGAAAAATGAAGGGTGAATGATGTGGATGTTTGAAATTTTAAAGAACTTTGGAAGTATACTAGACTTTAGGATTATTTTAGATTTTGACTTGGATTTAATTTGATTTGGATAATGGACTTATAGATGTTATCTTGTAGTAAACTTGTCCACAAGGATGATAATTCAACTAAATATATGAGGAAGGATTCATCCACACACACTTAGCCCAACAAGTTGATTTTGATTTTGATTTGAGGATTAGCAAAAGTCTAGCATGAATGATTTTTCCAAGGTTCTAATTTTTTTTTGTGATATGGGATTTGATTGATGAAGTGATAAATGAAAGTGTTGATTTGATCCTAGATGAACCTAGAAAGACTTTGTTTACAAGACCAAGGTATTGAAGAACATGCTATACCTCTAAAACTTTCAACCCTATGTGAGAAATTCAAAACGTTGGAAAAGACTAGGATTCTAAAAATAATAAAAGGAATACAAGTTTGGATTATTTCTTGAAGCACGTTTGTAAAAGTTGTAAACCAATCTATCTCTCGTTTCATGAAGTACCAAGAGATGTTTCTTGAGAGAATTTTTACTAAGATGTCTATGAAGATGAGTGAACCTTGGTTTTGTGATTTTGATCTTCTAGGAAGTCATTAGAACAAACACATATGTGGGGTCCAATTGTCTTTTATCTTGATTAAATGGATTCTTTTTACCACATCAACACTTCTTGATTAGCTTTCAACTAAATGTCTATGTCTTAACCCCGTTTCATTCCACAAGGTCCATTATGTGAAAATCAAAGAATCAAAGGCATAGTTTTCCTAGTTTGACTTTGGAGAGAACAAATTGAGATATGGGCCCAAATATTTAAAAGCCTATAAGGATAAAATCCATAGGGACAAGTAGTAATACTTGGACTCTTCTAGGATATTTTCTCTTTCCAAAGGGTTTGAAATTTTGATAAAATTTTTAATGTTTGTTTCAAAGTTTGAGATCCAAGCAAATTATTTGACTAAATCACAAATTTCACAACCCTAGGATATAAATGGCTATACTTGTTGAAACCCCACTAGGATTTCTCCAAACACTGAGCCAAAGTGAACAGTTAGAGATTTGGCGACACTAGCTCCCCCTTTCTCAACACACACTTCTCGGGACCACCAAATCTCAAAATCCTAAAGATCTAGAGACCTTAAGGATTTTTCTATTTCTACTTTGAATAGTATAAATGTGGGGCCGCTTTAGAATGACCGTTCTTGCACCAACAAGTATTAAGGATTTTGGATTTTTAAACAAAGGGTTGTAGTAAGGATATCCTATTTAGGGGACACTACGATAAACTCCCTCAAGAGGTATCCCAACCCTTAGAACAAGGGCTTTATGCATCATAAAGATACTATGGGAGAGCTATCATGCATCACTTCCCGTTGATTGCAAACATTCCTTATAATCTCAAATTTATATAGCAGTTTAGAAGAGCTTGGCTTTAGCTCGTTACTGCTTGGGTCATTCCCTCCTTTCAAAGCAAGGAGGCAGGCCCTCTAAAGATAAATAAAAGCAAAGAAGTAAATTTGTAGTTCATTCACCTAGATTGCATAAAACGCTAGGAGGGAACACACCCAATGCCTTTCCTTCACACTCGCATGATTGTTCAATTTTAGATCCAAATTTGAAATGTGTGGGTAATTTTAGACAACCAATGTCACTAGAATGCTTTTGATTCTCAAGATCACCGGGAGGCATGAGAGTAGTGCATACGCATTTGAATGACAAAAATTGCAAAACATCACAAAAGAATGAAAGCACAAATTCTTTTTAAGCCCAAAGTAAAGTTGAATTATTTTTAAAGCACCAAGCTAAATGTGAGTTTTTCTTGTTTAATTTTAGCCCAAAATGAAAGTCTAGTAAGTTCCTAATGTTCAATTTTAATCCAACTTTGACAAAGCTTGTGTTGTTTTTTAATTTTAAGCCTAAAAATAACTCTAGTTAGTCCTAAAATAGAACATGAAAAGCAAAATTGAAAAACCTAAGCTATTACAAAGAGCATTAAAAAATGATTTTAGGTCTCCAAATCACTTTTCCTCCCTTTCTTGCAAAGGTGACACTAGATAACAAATGTGACACTCTACAACTGGAAACTGGAAAATGAAGGCGATGCTCTGCAAAGGATAGAGAGTGTATATGCGACACAATTTCAAAGGCAACACTCTTTCATAAGCAGAAATTAGACAAAAGATAGAATAGATAGAGGTGACGTTGTAGCAGATGTGACACGACAGCAGCGAGCAAAGGCGACACGACGTGGAGAAGGCAACATTGGAGATAGGCAATGCTCTATAAGAAAACAAATGCTACGTTGTATGCAAAGGCGACATATCTGTCAAATGCGGTGTCACTCCCCTATAGCTGCAAAAATAGAGTTTTCAAACAAAATTCCTCAAAATAAGATGGTTAGCCCTCCTTCTAGCACTAAAATGTGAACACCATACCTACAAAAAGTTAGCATAAGATCAACAAACACTTGTTAAACATGTTAGAAAGCCAAAACAAAACATGAAAATGAGCATATACCAAATAAAGATAGTTGTAATCTAAATTGACGTAGCTAAACCTTCATCCCATAGGGGGATTGGTGTTCCTTTGATGTGGAAAGAAGCTCTTTCCCAATCCCAATTGATAAGCTCCAATTTTGTAGATGATTCCAAGTATGAAATTGATACTAAGTGATGAAAATGAGCTCACAAGTGATGAAAATGGTGATTGCTATGAAGTGAAATGCCTATAGTAAGAATGCATGAAGTTGTGGATCCATATTGTGAAGAGAATGCTTCTATTTATAGAACTCAAGGGTTGAAGAATGAGAGAAACTGGTGAATGTGGGATAAAATTGGAGCCAATGAGAATGTGACACTTGTCACAATTCTATTGGAGGAAGGTGGAGCACATTTTGGGAAATGTGTGAGTGGAGGAGGATGGAAGAGAAATAAATGAGAATGGTTGAGGATTTGAAAGGTTGTAAGAAGAATTGAATGAATGTGGTCAAAGATGTGAGAGGATGTAAGAGAAGTTATTGAAAATGTAAGAAAAGTTATTGTGGATGTGAGAGGTTTTTGAAACCTTTGGAGGGAAATTGAATGAAGAGGTGGTTGGGGGGAATATTCCTTGGAATATGTCATTGTGAGGATAAATAGAGGAATTAGATAATTAGTAGAAATTATTTTCATGTGCAACCTAGTTAGTTGACCATGAGTTGATTTAACTCCTAAGGAGTTAAAAGCTGGAGGATTTATTAGTGATGATTCAAATGATTTAGAGTTAATTAATTCATAATTAACTTGAATGGGTTAGGGGATTACGACATTTGATTTGATTTATTTAATCAAATGAGAGGACTCAGTGGGATTAAATTAAATAGTTTGATTTAATTAAATATGATGAATATCAATTAGAAGAAGGGTGAATTAATCCAATAAAATTAGTTATTTAATTAATAGTTGAATTTGTTGAAAATAACTAAATAATACTGATTATTTAATTAATTGGTTAGTTTGAGGTGATTTTGGAAGAAATTGTGTTAGTTTATCAGAATCAAATGCATAGTGTCAATAGAGACTTTTTAAGTGTCTACACAATCTTGTTATATTCTTGAAGTCCATGTATGGTTTGAGCATAGACACATCTATGTGTACACACATAGATATGCATATATATGTGTGTGTGTGTGTCTATATATATATAGACACATACATACATGATACATACATATACATATATATATATATACATATGTATATACATATATATACATATGTGTTTTAATGCAATAGCAACCTTGGAATCTCTAAGAATATTTTGGTTTATCAATCCGTAAATAATAGAAACTTTGGCAAGGGAAAGCATATTATGCTTTATCCATTTGGTGCAAGAAACCAAAGCACAATGTGTAAAATATGACAACAAAAGGATATTATGCTATATCTGTGTACTATGAAGAGTGAAACCACAAAGTGCAATATGCATGAAAATAGCCAAATTTCACTGTCTCAACATGTAACTAGTAACAATGTTCCAAGGTTCATGGAAACTATGCTTTACCAAATTCTTGCAACAAAACTATATTTGCAAAATTAAAGTTTTCATTGTTATGATTAAAAACATAAGCGAAGCTTTCAAACATGGACTTTGTTGACTATTTAGTAGTAATCAAAACATAGTATATTTGACCAACATTGATGTCTATATAATCATAGATGTTTGCAAGTTTGTGAGACTAGCCAATTTCTATAGGCTCCATTTTGCCACTATGAATACCATCCTATCAAAGATTTGTTCTCTATTGCACTTGATTCCTATAGCAAACCGACGTCCATTACAAGTAATTCAATGTGGGTGATCAAGTTCTTTTACATATAACCGCAAGCATAAGTGAAATATTGATTGAAATATGTAATTACCAACTGCAGAGGATGTCTTTGATGAATGAAAGTGTAATAATATACAAAGAGAAGATAAGAATAATGGATAAATCACAAAGCAATCTAGTGGTTATGATTCTAAAAGTCCAATGCTTATAATTGTAATCTAGTGGGTTTTTTATATTTAGCTAGAACAATTTTCTTGGACAAAAGATAGGCTATGATTGTATAAAATTTGAATAAAAAATAGAGTCAACTTGTAAATTTAGAAAATAGTACCTCGTAGACTTCATCTCCTATGTGTTCATGTATGCAGTAGATGATCCCAGTAAGAATCACTACCTGAGAACAACAAAGCACCTATCAATCTTAAAAATAAATAGAAAATTTGTACAACAATGCATTCCAATTTCCTCACTTAGCATTAGCATGAGTTTTACACATGAGGCATGAAATACTATGGACAACACCACCTATCTACACAAACATTTTCAATGAAGGCATGTGTATAACAACAAAACATTAGCAATAAATAATTGTATCAAAATTTGCAATAGAGCAATAAGACAGTCATGCATTTGTCGGTAGTGATGGTGGCATTTTTTTTTCGCAATGCTAATGTTTTTAACATTCTCAATGCACTCATGTGTATTAGTTGCTTCCTTGGGAGTCATGTGGACAATGTTTTATTTTAGGCCTACAATTGTTTCCAGGATTATTTTATTAAAGGGTAATTTTGAGATTTTCTTTCTTGGCACCCACTATTTCTAGCAACACATGGCATTTTAAGTAGTACATTTGCATTTACTATTTGTGATTTTTCATTTATTATGAGTAGACTGAAGTGCATGCACCATTAGTGGCTTATGATGTGAAGTTTTAAGTCTGTCGAGCAAAGTATTGTTTGTGTTGATTGTTCATTTGCTCGGGTTGTTTGATGAGGCTGAAATTTGTGTCTGTTGAGAGGGTTTACACCTACCATGTTGGAAGCGACAAAGAAGGCATTTGTAAGTTCCTATATCTTTTACACTTTCATTTTTGTGTTGTCTACTCATTTGCTCGGACTATTTGATGAGGGTGAAATCATTTCCTTTTGAGAGGGTTTATGTCTAGCATTTTGGAGTTCAAAAATGAGGCATTTATAAGTTGTTATATCTTTTACAGTATCATTTTATAGTTTTTTGCTTCTCTAAATTTTATGGGTTAACATCTGTTCACTAGTGTTGACTTCTATGCTTGTCATGATTAAGAATAGAAGTAATATTTTCTCTGCATAAGAGTGGAAGTAATATTTTTGTTGCATGCATGCATGCCAACTACACTTGAATTCATTAAATGAAAATGAAAATTAGGTATAAGTAAGTGGAAAATGTCTACTTATAAAATCATTAAATCTATGTATGTTGAGATGGTTTATGTCTATCGCACTGGGAGCAAAAAATGAGGTGTTTGTAAGTTTGTATGTCTTTTGCAGTGTCATTTTATAGCTTTTTACATCTTTGCATTTTATGGGTTAATGTCTATTGTTTGTTGTTGTCTACATTTTATAGGTTATCATCTATTCTTCACTATCTTTGCATGCTTTTATGGGTTGGTGTCTATAGTTGAGTTAAAAATTTAACACCATAATTCATTAACATTGATTTATTGTTGGCCATAATTAAAAATGGAACTAATAATTTCTCTACACGCATGCATGTCAACTACACTTCAATCTATTAGATGAAAATGAGAATTGTTTGTATTAGAAATATTTTATGGGTTCATAATGTTCTTTGATATAGTTGTGTATTTTCACTAAGTGTTTTTTTTAAGTATGGCATTTTAATGAGTACATTTGCATTCACTATTTGCTAATTTTCATTTATTGTGAATAGACTGAAGTGCGGATGTCATTAATGGCTTATGGTGTGAAGTTTTAAGTTTGTGGAGAAAAGTATTATTTGTGTTGTTTCTTCATTTGCTCAGGTTGTTTGTGTATTTATTTAACAAATTCCTAATGTTTTGTTGTTATAGGAAATATTTCATGTCTTTGTATTTTTCTTTGATAAATTTGTGTCTTCGCCTCCACTATTTCTCTTGATATGTGGCCTTTTGATGAGGACATTGTGCATTTACTATTTGCACATTTTCATTTATTTTGAATAGACTGAAGTGCACACATCATTAATGGCTTATGGTGTAAAGTTTTAAGTGTGTCAAGAGCAAAGGATTATTTGCATTGTTTATTCATTTTCTTTGAATGCATGCATGGTGTATATGCATGAAAACATCCATGGTACATTAGACATATCTTGGACATATAGACATCTTTCAAAGTCTATAACCGTTTCATGAACACACAATTTATTTCAATTGAAGAAATACAAAACCTTGACGGAAATATCAAAAGCCAACGAGGAAACTACAAAAACAAAGATTAACCCATAAAAACACTCATCAATAAGGAACAACAAAAGCTAAACTGTGGCAAAAATGTTAAAAAAAAATTGAGAGTTTATTTCTATTGTATTGGAAGCAAAAAATGACACATTTGTAAGTTCTTATATCTTTTACAGTGTCGTTTTATAGTTTTTTACATCTCTACATTTTATGGGTTAATATCTATTGTTTCTTGTTCTCTACATTTTATGGGTTAATATCTACTCCTCCCTATCTTTGAGTGCTTTTATGTGTTAGTATTTGTTATTGAGTTGAAGACCTAACAACATAATTCATTAATGTTCACTTCTTTGGTTGTGACAATTAACAATGGAACTAGTCTTTTCTTTGCAAGATGTCTTTGCATAAATTCATTTCATCACTTCATAATGTCTTCAGTAGATATATTTGGTCATTATTTTCTATTTTCTAGATTGCAAGTTATTGCAGGGATGAAGAAACAAAAAAAATTCATGCATTTCTAATTTCTTGCTGCTCTAGACATATTTTCATTATAAACATCTATGGTGGGTAGGTCGCATTGTTGATAGTAGTTAACATGTCTGATTGGAAATTGGAATTCATCTTTACATATATTTTATTTAGTATTAAGATTGATAGGTGCATTCATAATAGAAGCACTAGCTTAATGCTACAAGAAAATCAAAAGATATAGATTAACCAAATAGGATTTTGGTGCTTGTAATTTTAGGGACCTATTTGAGATGAAGTTTTCCAATGCTTGAGGAAGCAACATCAACAACTAGATCCATGTAAGCAAGAGAAAGATGTCCCATAGTATATAGCAGTATCATAACCATAAGTCCAAAAGTGACAACAATTGCCAAGTGAGGTAACACATTGTCTCTTGCATCAATCATTATTCGTCGACACCCAAGAAACATTAAAATAAAATTTCAAAGAATGTCTACTGCACTTCACATACATTGTATCAACTTCATTAGATAACATCCAACAAGCATATGTCCATAACACATAGTAAGTATGAATTGCATTATAATCATAGAATATGACCCTGAATAAATATGAATTGCAATCTAATACTCAATCTTTGCATTGTAAAAAACTAGAAAGCTTCATTAGATAAATTGTAGGATTGTAATACTACATTCATAATCTTCTAAAAAGAAAAAGAAGAGTGAATGGGAAAAAATGGGAAAAATATATTGCATTTTTCATTTTAACTTTAATCTTAATCTTCATACTTCATACAATTCAGGGAACATCTGAAATTTAATATATAACACAAAACAATAAAAATGTTACTCACATATTAGTTGGACTTTCCAATGCTTATCTCTACTCATCCACTAGTGGACACTGTGACAGATGTAAATGCTTGTGCAATTCTAGTTTCTTTATTTGTGATTGGCTATAAAACTGGTTCAAAGATAAGGTTATAGACATATACTATAATGCATTAACCATAAATGTTAAGGCTTAAAGTAAATGGCATTGCAATTTACCTGGAGGACAATTTATCAATTAAGTCAACCACACATAGGAAATAATACTTAGGTTTTTAATTAATATATTTAACTTTCAATACATATTTTTTTAAGCAATTGTTGCTCTAAAGTGCTCATTTAGGGTGGGGAAATAATATAGTTATACACATCTACTACTCACTAAGCAACACATTCACTCTTCTGCAATACACTAGATTGAATGAGCAGAACCCAAACAAAAAGCATCAATAAAATCAAGGGTTCTACCCTTAACATAAATCGAGATTTGAATTTTTGATTTTTGTTTGGTTCAACTTATTCAAGCATAGTGCATTTTTTTTGCAACAATGTTCTTTGCACTTTTCCACATCAGGCCTCTCTTTCTCCACATTCCTCTCCAATATTTGTAGGCAACATTTCCCTAAAACAACAAATTTATTATATGTGCATATACAATTACATGCACATATATAGATATACATACACAATTACATATGTATATATATACATATACATATACAATAACATCTATATACACATATACATATACAACGGAAATAATCCTTTGCTCGACAGACTTAAAAATTCACACCATAAGCCATTAATGACGGTTGTACTTTAGTCTATTCACAATAAATGAAAATGTGCTAATAGTAAATGCACAATGTCCTCACTATATATATACACATATACAATTACATATATACATACATATAAATATACATATGCATATACATATAGAATTACATATATATACATATACATACACAATTACATATGTGTGCATATATATATACACACACATACAAATATACATACATACATACATATATATATATATACAAATCTGCATGAGACAAAAAAAAAAATTGGGGATGGGGTCCCCCATTGTGACCCCACTAGTTCATAGCTCCAATAAAAAAAAAAAGATAAAAAAAACATATATATACATATACATATACAATTACATATATAACTACAAATATAAGTGAAATATTCATTGAAATATGCAATTAGCAATTGTACAAAATATCTTTGTTGAATGACATTATAATAATATAGAAGCAGAACATAACAATAGTGGATAAAGCACAAAGCAGCAGAAGCCAAAAGTGCAAAAAGGATATAGTTGCAAAGAATAGCACAAGAAAACAGGCTTGATGCATGGCTGTAATTGTAATCTAGTAGATTTTTTATATTTAACCAGAATAATTTTCGTGTAGGAAGAATAGGTCATGATTATATAAAATAGGAATAAAAAATAGAGTGAACTTACAAATTTAGACCATAACACATTATAAACTCGATCTCCTATGCACTTATGTATGCAAGAAATGGTCTGAGTAACAACCGTCACTTGAGAAGAACAAGGCACCTATCAATCTTAATTATAAATATAAAATATGTATAACAATGCATTCTAATTTCCAGTGCTCAACTTTACCACTAGTTTTAGACAAGGCATGTGAAATACTATGAAAAATGCCACCTATCCACATAAACATTTGCATTGAAGACATGTGTATAGCAACAAAACATTAGTAATGCATAAGCCTATCACAATTTTCTATGCAACAATGAGATTTTTGGTATATTTTCTGCATAGCAAACTTTGGCTTATTTTTTGCAATTTTCTCATTGGATGTTGGTTTCTTTCCTCATGCTTTTGTATAGTGTTTTCCATGTGCTGATGCCTATTAGTGCGTGTGTCAAAAATCGTGCTAGTAAAATATATATGTCCCTATGCTGATGCTTTGGGGATTAATTTATAAAATCAAATCATTGATTTTTTTGCAATTTTCTCATTGGTTGTTGGTATTTTCATCATGGTTTTGTCATTTTGTAATTTATTTAATTAGTGTAACGAACTTTGCTATTGGAAATATTTCATGAGTTATTTGGTATAGTCTATTGAAGATCCAAGATACTGAGAAGGGGGGGTGAATCAATATCTTCTTAAACCTATTTAACATAAACCATCCAAACACTCCAAAGCATATTATAGTAAGAATGAGTAAGAGTATAAGTAGAACATATAAAAGCACACAACACATGAACACCAAGATTTTTACGTGGAAAACCCAAATGGGAAAAACCACGGTGAGGATTAGCTCACAATATGATATAACCAGTTATAAGATATTACAAAGGGTGGCTCACTGCCAAGACTCACTATCCAAAATGGAAGGCTTGCTACCTACAAAAGATACAATATAGAGATGGCTTACAGCCAGAATATGAACTGATGAAATTGCACTCAACAAGTGTTGATTTAGTTCCTTTGATGCTCAGTAAACTAACTTTACACACTTCATCAATTTTGTATACTTATGCACTTTCACTTCCACACAATAAATCTCAAAATTGTCCAATACATATATCTGACTCATCCACAAGTATCAATTAGGTCGGCCTAATTAGATACCACCCTTATTCACCAAAAAATATTAATTGTTGGCTTCAAGCTTGTACAATTTTTTTCCAAAAATAATTTAAACGTGTAGTACGCTACAACATGTCGGCATGGACCTAAGATAGCTCACAAATACATCTGCAATACAAAAATTAATTCATTACATCATTAACCATTGATTAGGTCAACCAGGGATAGACCTAATAACAAAATTCAATAACTCAGTGATGCCAACTCACCATACGAGCACCTATACAGATGAAGTATGAATATACAAACTTCTACTAGCCAAGAACCAACTCCCAAAACTGCAAGTTATGATATTCATTAGCGAAGGATAATTACTGCATATTGGTTTAGAATATTGGATCAAGCTAGAACTTAACTTGCAATTGCAACTCATAGAACACGATGACATCAATGACAACATTAAAAGTTGCATAGTGAGATGTTCTTCTTCATTCTTCCAAAAATCTCCCCCATGTGCCAAAATAATTTACAAACCTCCTATGTGCAACATACTTTCCCCTTTTCTCTTCATGACACTCTCTCCCCCTTTGACATCAAGGACAAAGGGCAGTCCAAAAAATATGAGTATATACATATATACAAGGAAATCCCCCTTAGGAGTATAAACTAAAAAACCATTACCCAAAGGAAGGTGAGCCTTGAAGCTCCTTGAGAATACATTTACATGTCAATTTTCCATTCTCCCAACTCTTCTTAGCAGACATCGACATTCAATTCAAAGATTCTAATTCCATCAAACTTTCTTCTACATAATCTGGAGTGCATGGAGTTAGATTGATCTTTCCTAGTTTTTCTACATTGTCCAAAGCATTGGCCACCCGACTGTACTCCATTCTCACAAGGTCACCTAAATGATTGAATCTTCTAGTGATATCTTCCTTCTACTTTTTCTTCTTCCTCTATTTTCTCAGCATCATCTCTTTCTTCTTCATTCCTTCCACTTTCAACTTTATCTTTTTCTCTTTCACCTACTTTTAGAGGGACAACATCAAACTTTTCTGATTCAGCTTCTTCCTCATTTTTTTTCTCTATCTCCGGAGGATCATTTGTTACACCTATTTCTAGAAGGATATCTATATTACTTGTTCCCAAAGTAATGCCTTCCTTTACCTCTGCATAATCCTTTTCTCCTAATTTTGGTGTAGAACCGGATGGGAGTGCACCAAGCATGCCATGTTTCTCAGCCATATTCTTGATGGCTTTTCTAGTTTCTTTCTTTACTTTCTTTATCCACCTTTTATCTTTTTTCATCAAGGTATTTACCCTTTTCTTCATCTGAAATATCTTTGAGCATTCCTTCTTCAAAGTTTCCATGTCATTTGTGGTCAAAGAGGACCTAATTTTCTCAAATGCTTTATTTCTTATCTTTTTCTTCCAACTCAACAACCTTTGATCTTCTTTTCATTAGGGCATCCCACAACTTTTTTAGGTACATTGGACTTAACATAGTCCCAACTAACTTCTAAAGTAATAACATATTGAATAATGGCTAAAATCAATGTCTTTTTTTCCTCTCTACCCACTTGAGCATAAATTTCTGCTGTAGGCTACAACATGTCTTCAAAATGTCCTAGGCTATTAACCAGTGCCTCTAATATGAGATGGGAACCAAGTCTTATCGGTGATGCCTTTTTTTCTTCCTAGTCCAGAGATTCCTCTTCTGACATTTTTTCCTTCTTCAAGTCTAGTTTCGTGTGCACATGAATACCAAAATCATGTTCTTCTTCTTCCTCTTCAGAGGATGACACAATGATATCTTTTAGAGCCAACACTTGCTTCCTATGATTCACCTTCACCAAAGGGCATGTTCCCTTTCTTCTTTCTTACCAACTTGGTTGCAAGGTCTTCCTCCTCTTCTTCTTGTTCTGCAGTTATGTTGAGATTCTTCTCTCTTATTTCTTTTTCCTTCTTACCTCTCTTGGTTGGTGCTAGCGAAGGAATCTCTTTCCTTTTTCCTAATTTGGTAGAGGGTCTAGAAGGAGTTGGATCTTTTTCTTTACCACGAGCACTAGGCTCTACCTTCATTGATGCAGGATCTAAGGTTGGTTTTGAAGGAATTGTTTTGTCAGATCTCCATAGTCAAGATGATTCTCCAGTCATCTGCTCTCCCTTGGATCTTCCTTGTGCAATCTGTTCATCAGTGAAGCCAACCTTTTTAAGCATTTCATTTGCATTCTTTCTCATCACAGGCTCCTTGTTCTTCAAGCAAAATTCTAAGGATTTTTATTTATATGTTCCTACTCTTGGTTCATTGGAGTCTTTTGGGATTTTTAACAATACTTGTACATACCCTTCTGCTTCATTCTATGTAAATTCATAACCTAATGGTTGAATCCAAATAGTCTAAGGTTCAACTACCTCAACCATGCACTCATTTGTGGAGACATGGAATATGATATCATCCTTGTATTTTTCAACAATTTTCTTAGGTATCCTTTCCCATTCATTCTTGTTGCTTTTGAATACAACAAAGAATGTTGTTAGAGCATTTTATTGATTCTTCAAATCACCCAAGTTGTGCATATAATAAAAAAGTTAATGTCCAACTAGTCTTGATGTATCCCATATTACCACAACATTTCTTTCGATAAGTCGTCTAAGAAAGTAGAACAACAATCAAACAATTAGGGAACCATACTTGAATGCATATTTCCTCTCCCTTGTCATCTTCATATTTTCAAAAAATTGTTTCCAGAGAAGTTCACATAGATCGTACTCTGCTCCATTAGTTGCCATGTCATATCTAGTGAATATAGTTGTAGCAGACACAATTTTTCCTGTTTGTGAAGTAGATCTTGTGACCAATCATTATGGTTGCATACTTCGCAGTAGGATTTATAATAAGTTTTTTTGCAAGGGCTCTTCTATCAAATGTTGCACCAGTGAGTTCCATCACCACTTCAACACCGGTGCTGGTATGGTATCACATATTTTGGTAACAACCTTAATCACTTCTTTAGATATTAGGTGAGTTATGTCACTCCACAAAAACTTATCATGAATTATGCTAAGAGTAGGTTTTACATACTTGTCATCAAGAGTGGAACAAAAATTAGGAAATTGATTCCACCGATCCAACTTCTTCGTAACAAGATTTTCATATTCTAGTTTGACCAAGAAATCATCCCCGTTGAGCTCATTTTCCACATGTAGATATCAATTTGTTTTGATTGTATTCCTCAGTTTTAACACAAATGTACATTCTAGTGTCTTTAGTGGGCATGACATCGTAAGGAATAAATGAGAAGGTGCCTAGAGGGTCGTCTCCAAATACCTTCATAGAATACTTCTTGTAGGAAGGTCTAGGTCTTTCTAACATGTTTACAACTATAGGGGTTTCCATCTTTACACAAACTGAGCTCTAATGAATTCAAAAGAAGATTCACACAAACCTACAATAGCATAGAAGAGTAAAATACCATTTTCTTTCATGAGAACCAAAACTAGGTTTTGCATGAATCACTCTTCAAATTGCCTCAAGATTGCTCCAAATCATTCTCCACTTTCTTCAAATGCACAAGTGATCAAAATTACTTACAAATCTGCTTTATAGATCAATGATTTTCCCTAATTCACATTAAATGTGATAGATTTTAAAAAAGCTTATATAAACCCACTTCATTGCACAGAAAAACCTTAATATGCTCCACAAATGAGCATGCCCGCAACTTTTCTTCTAGTTCCTTTTGCATAAACATTGTTTATCCATCCTTTACAACATATCTTCGTGTCAACATCTGGCACAATAGATATCCAGGGGGTTGAATAATTTTTTGTTGATGCTCCCCCTAAGATCATGTTGGGTCTAAGTACCAGAAGAATTGTCTACACCAGATGAGGGCACAAACGCATCTATTGTCACTAGCTCTTCTTTCTTCCTCCACATCTTGTTCATTTCTTACTTAACCTCATTCTTGTCAATTTTCTTCACTGGTTCATTCTTCTTTTCCAGATCAGAATGATTTCCCCTTTTACTTCTGCAAACTCTTGAAATGTGTCTAGGCTTGTTGCAAGTGTAGCAAACAATAATTTTTTGACTTGTTTGACTTCCATTAACCCTTGATCTACATTTATTAGCTTTGTGCCCAAACCTATTACATGTATAGTAGTATCCAACAAAAGATTAATTCATTTTGCATCCTTTAGACCAATTCATCATTTGAGTTTTGCTTTCACTAGCTTTATGTCCAGTTTTCTTGCATGCAAACATTGTCTGAAAAAGGATCTAGTATACTGGTTTATTCTACTTCTACACTTTGTTGCCTTAGGACCAAATTTATTACATGAAAAATAAACACCATTGAAAGATGGGTACCTTTGAGCATTTGGCTGTCTGATAGGCTATCTTCTAGCATAATTTCTTGAATTTCTTTTATGTTTTCCTTTATCTTGAGTCTTTTGATTGTCCACTATGTATGGAGTTTGCATAACCTTTGAGCTTTCACCTTCTTCCACTCCTAAACCACCTTTGTATTTATTAGGTTTTTGTCCTATAATCAACTCATCAAGCTTGGTGGAGCTTGTTTTGAACTTATCTTCATATAGTCTTTCTTTTTCCAAATCAACTCTCAGGTTTACCACTTCTTGTTCAAGTCTTGCACATTCATCAGTCTTTCTTTGCACCTTTATATTCAAACAATATTAAATTCTCTTCTTTTCCTCCACTTGCACCTTCAATCTGGTAATCTCTTCATTTTCTTTTTTTAATTGCTCACTTACTTCTCTATGTCTCTCTTTGAATTTCTTCAATTGTTCTTTCAATTTCTTGATGCATTCATTTGCCTCATCAAGATTTTCTTTCAATTCTTTGTTTTCATTTTTAGCCTTGTCAGTATCTTCAAGGGTTGTCTAGATTTCTTCTTTATCATCCATTTGTTCAATCTTTAAGATCTTCCTCAAGCTATTAGGCTTCTTTACCGAGGAACCTTGCTCTGATAGCAATTCTTGAATATCCAAGATACTAAGAGGGGGGGTGAATCTGTATCTTCTTAAACCTATTGAACGTTAACCATCCAAACAATCTGATGCATATAATAGTAAGAATGAGTAAGAGTATAAGTAGAACATAAAAGCACACAACACATGAACATCGAGATTTTTATGTGGAAAACCCAAATGGGGAAAACCACGGTGAGGATTATCTCACAATATGATATAACCAGTTATAAGATATTATAAAGGGTGGCTCACTGCTAGGACTCACTATCCAAAATGGAAGGCTCACTACCTACAAAAAATACAATATAGAGATGGCTTACATCCATAATATGAACTGATGAAATTGCACTCAACAAGTGTTGATTCAGTTCCTTTGATGCTTAGTAAACTAACTTTACACACTTCATCATCTTATCGTGCTTATCCACTTTCACTTCCACACAATCAATTTGAAAACTGTCCAATATATATATTTGACTCATCTAAAAGTATCAATTAGGTCAACCTAATTAGATACAAACTTATTCACCAAAAAAGATTAATTGTCAGCTTCAAGCTTGTACAAAACTTTTCCAAAAATAATTCAAATGTGTATTATGCTACAACATGTTCGCATGAACCTAAGATAGGTCACAAATACATCCGCAATACAAAAATTAATTCATTACATCATCAACCATTGATTAGGTCGGCCAGGGATAGACCTAATAACAAAATTCAACAACTCAGTGATGCCAACTCACCATACGAGCACCCATACATGTGAAGCTCTGAAGATAC
The DNA here is from genome assembly GCA_007258455.2 of Sequoia sempervirens. Classification (NCBI taxonomy): domain Eukaryota; kingdom Viridiplantae; phylum Streptophyta; class Pinopsida; order Cupressales; family Cupressaceae; genus Sequoia; species Sequoia sempervirens. The sequence goes on from VDFB02353437.1 coordinate 21,207, forward strand.
AAATTTCTAGTAACCAAGAAAAAAATCCCAAAACTGCAAGTTATGTTATTCATTAGTGGAGGATTTCAGACCAAAATACAATTGCACACCCATTTTTTCTGGAAATGAATGGTGTTTTAAGCAGTACAATTGCATTTAATATTTGCCAATTTTTAGTTATTGTGAATAGACTAAAGTGTAGGCGTCATTAGTGGCTTATGGTGGGAAGTTTTAAGTCTGTTGAGAAAAGTATTATTTGTGTTGTTTATTCATTTTCTCAGATTACATGCATGATGCACATGCATCAAACATCCATGGTAAGTCAAACATATCTTGAACATATAGACATACTTCAATATCTATCACCGTTTCATGAATACACAATTAATTTAGATTGGAAAAATACAAAATGATGACCAAAATATCAAAATCCAATGATGAAATTGCAAAAGAAAAGATTAATCCATAAGAACACTGATTGATAAGGAACAATAGAGATTAAACCATTGCAAAAATGTAAAAAATGAAAGGATGAAATTTGTGTTTGTTGACAAGGTTTATGTCTATAGTATTGGAAGCAAAAAATGAGTCATTTCTAAGTTCCTATAATGGATTGAAGTGCAGTTGACATTAATGGATTTTGGTGTCAAGTTTTAAGATTCTTTAGCAAAGGATTATTTGCATTGTCTAATCATTTCCACAAACTATTCAATGATAAAGAAATCTGTCAAAAAAGCAGACATTTGTAATTTCCTATATCTTTTACATTGTCTTTTATGCGTTGTCTAATCATTTGCTTAGATTGTTTGATGAGAGTGAACCTATCTCTCTTGAGTTTGAAAGTTTCTATATCTTTTACACTATCATTTCATATTTTTTTATCTCCCTCTAATGGGTTAATCTTTGTTGATCCTTAGCATTGCATGCTTTTATCAATTGATGTTTGTTGTCCATTTAAAGACGTTACACCATAATTCATAAATGTTGAGTTCTTTGTTGACCACAATTAACAATGCAACTAATCTATTGTCTGTTACACATGCATGCCAACCGCGGTTCAATCTATGAAATGGAAATTAGACATAGATAAATGCAAAATCTGTCACTATAAAATTTGTAATATTTCATCAATATGCAATGTTTTTTCATTGGGGACATCCAATTCTTCTTTCAAATTGGATTCATAATCTTCTATCTTTTCTCTTCATTTCATTGATTAGAAATGGAACTAATCTTTTCTCTACGTGCATGCATATGAACTGCATTTCAATTTATTAAATGAAAATGAAAATCAAGTCCAAACAAAAGTAAAATGTCTCAATATAAAATCATTTCATCAACTGGTAATGTTTTTGTCTATTGTTTGTTGTTGTCTACATTTTATGGGTTAAAGTTTATTCTTCGTTATCTTTGATTGCTTTTATGGGTTATTTTTTGTTGTTGATTTAAAGACTTAACACCATAATTCATTAATGTTGAGCTCTCTGTTGACCATGATTAAGAATGAAAGTAATCATTTCTCTGCATGCATGCATGCCAACGATACTTCAATCTATTAGATGAAAATGAGAATTGTTCCTATTGGAAATATAGTTGTGTGTTTGTGTGTTTCTAACAATTACTACGTGAAGACCAATGTTTTCTACATGATGATGCCTACCGATGCATTCACTAGAAATCATGGCAGTTAAATTTATCCTATGGTTTTTGGCATTATTTTATTAAAAGGGAGTTTGGGCTATTTTTTTGTAAATTTTCCATTCAATCCAAATTAATTGTATGTCCATGAAACAATAAAAGTCATTGAAACATGTCTACTTGTTCAAGATATACATAATGCTCTATCTATTTCTTGATCCATGGACATTGTGCACATGTTGAAGAAATCATTATGGACATCTCTAGTGGGTAAGTCACAATGTTAATAGTAGTTGACATGTCTGATTGGAAATTGGAATGCATGCTTACATAAATTTTATTTACTATTAAGATTGATAGGTGCCTTGATAATAGAAACAATAGCTTATTGCTATAAGGCAATCAACAAATGCAACTAGCAAACTCAAAAATCACTCCAAGAAAATAGGATTTTGATGCTCTTGATTCTAGCTACCTACTTGAGACACACTTTTACAACATTTGAAGAAGCAATACCAATGGCCAGATTCATGTCAGCAGGGGAAATATGTCCCATTGTATATAGCATTGTTGTAACTATGATTGCAAAAGAAGCAATAGTTGCTAGCCACTCACCGATAGCTAGCCAAGATTAAAATAAAAGTTGAAAGAGTCTCTACTACACTTCACACAAATCACATCAACTTCATTAGAAAACAGCTAACAAAGACATGTCCATAGCACATAATAAATATGAATTATATTCAAATCATGGAATATGATCCCAAATAAAGTTGAATTGTAACCTAATGCTGAATCCATGCATTCAAAAAAGGTACAAAGCCTCATTAGTTAGACTATAGATTTGTAATACTATATCCATAATCTTATAAAAAGCATAAGAAGACTAAATGAGCAAAAATGGAGAAAGACACTGCATTGTTCATTGTAGCTTTAATCTTAATGCCCATACTTCACATGATTCAAGGAACATTTAAAAATTAATATATAAGATGAAATAATTAAAATGTTACTCACATGTTAGCTGAAATCTTCAATGTTTATCTCGACTTCCTCATTAGCATACATTATCATAGATGCAAATTCCTATGCAATTTTAGTTTCTCTATCTATGATCAACTTCAAAACTACTTCAAAGACAAGGTCACAAACATATACTACAATGTATTAAGTACAAGTTTTAAGCTTGTAAAATGAAATGGCATTGTAATTTACCTAGAGGAAAAAATTCTAAATCCATATGAGCTTCTGATTTATTATTGAACGAAAGTAAAAACCAATCCATTTGATTGGTAGTGCGTTTGGTACAACAGCAAGACTAGAACCAAAACAAAACATGATCCAAAGATAAAATAACTTAGGCTATGCAAATGTGATGCATCATATATGGGGAGAAGAAATGTGTAGCACAATTCTGGAAACCTTTGAAATGAATGTCGCTGTAGCAAAAGCTAAGCTTCAAGCACATACAATTGATTTTAAAATTTGAAATGAAGTACTTTACATACTTATTGTGGATGTAATTGTTAAAGCTATTAGAACAGTCACTGTGCAATAAATATTATGTTCTCTTTCTTACACATCTCATGCCATAGTATTCACAAATGCATAAATTGGTTCATAGCATACCTCTCCACATTGTTGTAGTAGTATATCAATTTCTATAACAGAGACAAATTCCAAACAATAAACATTTGGCATAGATTCCTACAAAATCGATGACCACTGGAAAACACATTGTGTCATGCTTCTAAATAAAAGGGTGTTCAACATTACACATGTATTTGACATGCGGTTATAAACAATATACATTCTACACCAATTTTATTTAACAACTTCTAAAATCGTTTGCCATATAGTTTCTTTGTTTCAACAACTAATACTATTTGGTATTTGTTTCATGCACATATTCATAAATAATAGATTCATTCCTTCACCCATATCTACACACACACAAGTATACATACATACACATATACACACATATATATGTATATATGTATACTTATATATATATACATATAAATACATACTTATATATACATGTAATAAACAATGCAAATAATCTTTTGCTTGATAGACTTAAAACTCAACACCATAATCCATTAATGGAAACTACACTTGAATCTATTCACAATAAATGAAAATCAGATCTTAATAAATGTACACACAATTAAATTTGGATTGAAAAAATATAAATTGCAAAAAAAGAGCATAAGCTTCATTTTAAGACTTCCAACATCAAAACATCCACGCTACATCAAACCATCACTAAAATATCAAAATCCAATGACAAAATTGCAAAAATAGGGATCAACCGATGAAAACACTCATCAATAAGGAACACCAAATATTAAATCATTGCATAAATGTAAAAAACTAAGAAATCATAATGTAAAAGATATAGGAACTTACAAGCACCTCCTTTGCCACTCCCAACATGATAGATATAAACCCTCTCAATAGATAGATATTTCACCCCCACCAAACAATTTGAGCTATATATATATATTGATGCATGAGCATCCTTGGTTCTTGGCAATCTTGCATCAACCAACAAATATTTTCTTTCAGTTTTTGTTCTTGTTATGTTATTACTCAGTTCATGTGGTGGGTTCATCATATTTTCTCACCAAACCTTGTGGATCTACATTTTCTTCGTGGACATGTTCATTTTCCTTATTTGAGTGTGATTGGATCTTTTTTCTAGCAAGTTATCGCTTCCAGATTTAATGGCAGTTTTCTTGAACCAGCATTGGAATAATTTTCAAACCTAACGACTGGTTCGATTGTTCATGGATCTTCCCTGTAGCTTACCAATCTTGACGGTGTGATTTTAATTGTTTTGTGGAGTGTCCCTAACCTTAATTATAGGTCCACACTTCATCCTATGCATTCACCGAGGAGTAATTCAAATTTGAGGCCGACCTATTCATGCGCACATTACATTTTATTTCATTGGAACATTGTAATAATCTTTGGTTGACGCAGATGATTCTAGATCCCTAGATGTGGTATAAATCATTGTAATAGATCATTAGAGAGCAATATTGAGAAAGATAGGTTTGATATGTTAGAATTCAGCTCACATTAAGGAGCATATAGGAATGTTGTACTTCTGGACTTGTTATATTAGGCTTGTGAGCCAAATCTGTAAGCTCGGATGTTGCTGGCCGAATGTAATTGAGATTTCTATTAATGAGCATGTTTTAATCTACATTTGCCTCCATATTTCATGTTGCTTCTATTGTGTTACTCTTGTTGTATGGTCTAGAATGTTCTCTTTGAGGACCCTTCTACCATGGCTGCACCATATATATACATGTATGTGTATATATACACATACATCATGTATATATATAAACACATATAAATAAACACACACACACACACACACATATATATGCATACACACACACACACACACATATATATATATATATATGCACATATACATATATACATACGTATATGTGTGTGTGTGTATACTAAACAACACAAATAATCATTTGCTTGATAAACTTAAAATCTCAACACCATAATCCATTAATGGTGACTGTATTTGAATCTACTCATAAAAAATGAAAATCAGATCTAGATAAATGCAAAATGTAGAACACACATACATACATATATATATGTACATATGTATATATACATGTATATATATATATATGCATATGCACACACACACACACACACACACACACACACACACACACACACACACACACACACACACACACACACACACACACACACACACACACACACACACACACATATATATATATGGGTTGATAACTTCTACACAACCACAAATAAGCAATCTTTCAATCTCTCAACATCCCAAATGATGGGTTTTCCTTCTTTAACCTTCATTCACTAGTAGTCTTTTGAACATGGGTTTTCCAACATAATTCTTAGGGAAAACCTAAAACCCAAAATATGAACACAGTTATAGACACCCTTTATGTCATTTGACAACATATCCAATTTGCAGATGGGGCCACTTTGTAATGAAACATTCAACTTTCGATTGCTCTCGCTTAAATTAGGCCTAATTCTTTGACTTGGCTGGGTAGAAATAGGGCTTTCTTAACTCCAGGCTTTGAATCTTCATTCCAAGGATTTAAACATGTCACATGGGGTCTGAATAACCAATTCCTAGCAAATAGAACAATTTCCTAATAGCTTTTCCACAAAACCCTAAGTCTATTAAACTCCTAGGCCTAATACATGGTGATATTAGGCTAGGGCAGCAACCAAACTTGCACCAAACTTCATCCCCTGCTCCTACAACATTGAAAAAGAAAAATACACCCCATCTACATCCATTCCACCGAGTTTGAGGCCTTTTCACCGATGGAATGGGAAGAAAACCATTTTCCTCAGTCCAAGCTCACCCTATCTAGGGTTTTAGGCCAGTTATGGTAAATTTGTTCTAATTCACTCCAAACTCAATGAAAATAGATGAAAATGAATGCAATAGAAAATAAATTTAGTATACCATCAATTCCAATTATTGTGTGAGCCTTCCCAGGTCGTACGAAGTAGTACAAAATTGTGTAGTAGCAAAGAATGCAATGATAACGTAGAAAACATAGTACTTTTGTTGCTCAACTACAAAAATTCAACAACGGAACCTCATACCAACATTCACTAGTATTTTTTAAACATTACAAAGCATATCCCATTAGTTCCCACCAAAAATTCAAATCCCAACGGTTCACCTTCCGTGACAACCAAAAATGCAAAAGTTACATTGCCAACTTTTTGCAACATTGATATCTTTTTACAAACTAACCCCAAATGACTTAGACCAACTCAAAAACATCAAACATGGTCTTAAAAGACCTTATTAAAAGAAAAATGACTTAACCAACACAAAATACCAAATCTTGACCCCCTTTCAACATGAAACAATGATAAACATTGAAGGATGTTTATCTGTTCAAGATATGTCTGATTTACCATGGATGTTTTGATGCATATGCATCATGCATGTAAGTTGAGCAAATGAATAAAAAACACAAATAATACTTTGCTTGATAAACTTAAAACTTCACACCATAAGCCACTAATAACGCCTACACTTCAGTCTACTCACAATAAATGAAAATTCCCAAATAGTAAATGCAAATGTACTACTTAAAACACCACACATTGCTAGAAACAGTGCGTGCAAAGACACGACTATACCAAAAAAATCATGAAAATATTTCCAATAGTAAAGTTCGTTACAATAATTAAATAAATTATAAAATGACAAAACCACGAGAAAAATACCAGCAGCCAATGAGAAAATTGCAAAAAAAAGTCAATAATTTGGTTTTAATAACTTAATCCCCAAAACATTAGCATAATGATAAATATTTTACTTATACGATTACCAATGTAGCACTTTAATAGGCAACATTGAGGCAAAAAAATTAGTCTCCTGCCTATAAGGCAAGGACTAACAATGCAAACACATTTGTTACAACATGCATATCAACATGATAGTTATAAACCCTCGCAACAACCATATCATGTACACCGACATCCTTTTCACTTATACTTAATACAATAATAACAATGAAAGTTCAAAGATGGTGGTTGTAATTGTGAAGAGATAGATGTCAAATTTATAGATGAAGTTCGCAAGACGGATCAATGAGATTGAATAGAAGATCGCCATAAGAGATTGAATGAGAGAATGTAAAAAGGAAAGTTTCTCATTCAAAAAATGGAAAATGTAAAAAGGATGGAAGAGAAAAGTGAATGAAAAAACAAAAATATGTAAGAGATCAATGGAGAGAACAACACAAAGTGGAAGAGTTAACTGAAAGAAACAAACAATCAAGTGAAAGAAAGGGTTAGTCAAGTGAAAAAGGAAATAAAGAAATTGAAGAGTTAACTAAAAAAGAAAATAGAGAATAAAAAAGTTAAGTAAAGAGGAAATTGTGACAAGTTTTTGAAAATAAAATAAATAAAAATTAATTTTTGAAGTCATCAATAATTAATTAAAGTAATTAATTTTGTGATTTTTAGCATTGTTTGAAAGGGAAATTAAGAATTTTTTTAATTAGGTCTTGCCCTTGTAGAAACGGGATTATGATGCCCCCTCAAGAAATTTGACAAAAAATTGAGGCAAATTTACAAATAAGATGATTTAATGCATCTAGATAGAAGAAATATTAGCTAGAAGACAAGATTAGTAAGAAGGGAAGAACAATTAGTTCAATCAATATCGGATGTGGAGAAGATTAATTGATTAGGATAAAAATACATCAAAGAAAAATTGGCTAGAAGAAAAGGTTAGTGATAAGGGAGGAATAGTTAGTAATGTGAATGGATGAAGAAAGAAGAAGTGATGAGCATATTGTCATAAGCCTTGACAAGTCACATTTATCAACATTGGGCATTTTTATTTTGTAAATAGATGACATACACTGAGGTATTAAAACACCATGGTATGAAATATTATCACTTTGCGTAGATTGAACACATTGCAAACAATGAGTGTCATGACTCATAATGGGAACTTAATTACCCCAACCATATTGTAGACAAATTTTGCACTTATCAAGACCTAAATTTCATTTAATAAATTGAACTCTTGTTGACATGCATGCATGACAGACCAAAAATTAGTTGCATTGTTGATAGTCACCAACAAAGAATTAGACATTTATGAATTATGGTGTTAAGTCTTTAACTGAACAACAAACATAAACCTATTAGAGCATTCAATGATAAGGAACCATAGAGATTATCCCATTAGAGGGACATAAAAAATATGAAATGACAGTGTAAAAGATATAGGAACTTTCAAACACGTTCTTTTTTGAAAGATTTTTTGATGAGGATCAAATATTTGTCTGTAGGAACAACATAGATTAACCCATTAGAGGGACAAAAAAATATGAAATGATAGTTTAAAATATATAGGAACTTCCAAGTGTGTCCTTTTCTGATAGATTGATTGATGAGGGTCAAATCTGTGCCTCTTAATAGCCTTAAAACTTGACACCACAATCCATTAATTAATGAAAATTAGGCACTAAAAAATGCTAAATGTACTCATTAGAATGACACACATCGACAAAAACACTTCATTTATCAAAAAACTTTACAAATCCATATAATATTTTCAACACGAACAAAACATTGGCAATCGACAAACTAATTTTATATCGAGGCATTTTGCACCTATTTAGACCCAATTCTCATTTTCATTTAATATATTAAAGTGCAACTGCCATGCATGTGTGCAAAGAAAATATTAGTTCCATTCTTAATCATGGCCAACAGAGAAGTCGATATTAATGAATTTTGGTATTAAGTCTTAAACTCAAAAACAAAGACTAACCCATAAAAGCACTCAAAATGCAGAGAACAACAAACAATAGACAATAACCCATAAAATGCAGAGATGTAAAAAACTATAAAATGAGATTGTAAAAGATATGGGAACTTACAAACACCTCATTTTTCGCTTCCAATACAATAGTCACAAACCCTCTCAACAAACTTAGATTTCACCTTCATCAAATAATGAGAGAAAATGAATAAACAACACAAATAATCCACATTATGAATTGGTGAAATGATTTTATACCAAGACATTTTGCACTTATGTAGACTTAATTTTCACTTTCATTTAATAGAAAAATTTATTGGAAAAGTAGCTTCTATTCTTGAGAACAAGGTGCTTGAAGTTGAACTATCAAATGCAAACTAAAAATGGTGGAGTGTTGATGTCAACATTGATGGTAAATCATGTATATTGATTGATGTAGGAGCATCTAAAAAATGAAGAGACACAATAGGAAAGATCAATGATGGAATGAGTGACCAAAGAATTTATCAATTCATTCCAAAATTATAAAACCAAATTGAAAAAAAAACCATGACTAGGGCAGCTAGCTGGGCAATTCATATTTTTTGATTGGAGTCAATATCTCTCTAAGACAAAATACGTGGGACCAACTTGATAGCTATTTTCATTGACATATTAAATAATAGATTTCATTCATTTCTATGCAGTGCATTATATTGGGTGTCAACTCATTTGAAAAATATGATTATTCAATTACTACGTATTTTGAACAACCTATGTTTTGTCATTTTCTAGCAACAAGGGGGGTCGTTTCAATTGGAAAAGGGAGACCATTCATATTCTATTGGTACTGGCACCCATATTGAACCATTTAAAAATTCAAAATAACAAAGGGAAAAAGATAGGCTGCACAAAGAATTACCTAAGGAAAATTTAATAAAGAGAAGGAATTGGGTGCAACAGGAAAAAATGCCAATCTTCTTTCAAATGCATATTTTACCATGGTAAGAGGGGGCTACAAAAAAAGAGATGAAAAGAGGTAGAAATCATGTACTTGTGAAGTAGGGAAAAATTGAAGGGATAAAAAGAACCAGTGCATAATGTGTTTGGCGATTGGGTTGCAAGTAAGATCAATCAACAAAATAATTTTAGAGACAATAGGATGTAATGTCATTAAAAAGATAGTCAACCAAGAGAAGAGACAAATGATGGCATATTGGTCATGCCAGAGGTTTGGAGAGGTTACAAATCAAATGTAGAAAGTCACATGATAGAAATAAGGGAATAAATGACATTAAGATGTCACATAGTTGTTGGTAGCGATATAGGGTAGATAAACGAAGGAATGGAAATGAATGAGCAAAGCATATAGGGCATAAAATATTTAGTTAGATAAAGTAAAATTACTTTTCAGATATGCAATCAAAATTGTATGTACAAAATTTTTATTGATAAGTTAAAACAAATTTGCTACTAGTTTAGTGTGTTAATTTGAGTTGAGTTAAATGGACAAGTGCAACTATCAATTTAATTTATTTAATTTTCTCTTGAATTCAACACCAATGAATTGTAGTGTTAAGTATTTATCTCAACAACAGAGACCAACCATAACTACTCAAAAATAGGGAAGAGCATGCATTAACCTATAAAATACAGAGAACAACAAACAATAAACATTAACCCACAAAACGCAAAGATGTAAAAAACTATAAAATGACACTCTAAAACATATATGAACTTACAAATGCCTTGTTTCTCACTTCCAACATGATAGACATAAACCCTCTCAACAGGCACAAATTTAACCCTCTTCAAATAATCTGAGCAAATGAGTAAACAACACAAACAAACACAAACAACTTGAGCAAATGAACAATCAATGCAAATAATACTTTGCTCGATATACTTAAAACTTCCATACCAAATAATAAATGCAAACATACTCGTTATTTCCAATATGAAGAATTCTCATTTTCATCCAATAGATTGAAGTCCAACTGACAAGCATGCGTGCAGAGAAATAATTACTTCCATTCTTAATCGTGGCCAATAGACAAATCGACATTAATGAATTACACTGTTAAGTCTTTAACTCAATAATAGACACTAACCCATAAAAACAGTCAAGGATAGTGAAGAACAAACCTTAACACATAAAATACAAACAACAACAAACAATAGACATTAACCCATAAAATGCAAAGATGTAAAAAACTATAAAACAACACTATAAAAGACATACAAACTTACAAATGCCTCGTTTTTCACTCCTAATACGATAGACATAGACCCTCTCAACAAACACAAATTTAATGATTTTATACCCAAACATTTTCCACTTACTTAGACCCAATTTTTATTTTCATTTACTAAATTCAAGTACAATTGCCATGCATGTGTGTAGAGAAAATGTTAGTTCCATTCTTAATCATGACCAACACAAAAGTCAACACTAATGTATTATGGTGTCTCAACAAGAGAGACTAACCCATATATGCACTCATAAATAACGAACAATAGGCATTAACCCATAAAATGCAGAAATACAAAAAATTATAAAACGACATTGTAAAAAATATAGGAACTTACAAACACCTCGTTTTTAAATTCCAAAATGCTAGACATAAACCCTCTCAACAGGCATTGATTTCACCCTCATTGAACAATTTGAGCAAATGAAAAATGAAAGTGTAAAAGATATAGGAACTTACAAATGCCACCTTTGTTGCTTCTAACATGGTAGATGTAAACCCTTTCAACAAATACAAATTTCAACCTCGTCAAACAATCTGAGCAAATGAACAAACACACAAATAATACTTTGCTCAACAAACTTAAAAATTCACACCATAAGCCACTAATGATGCCTGCACTTCAGTCTACTCACAATAAATGAAAATTCACAAATAGTAAATGCAAATGTACTGCTTAAAATGCCATGCGTTGCCAGAAATAGTAGGTGCTAAGACACGACTATACCAAAAAACCTATGAAATATTTCTAATAGCAAATTTTGTTACAATAATTAAATAAATTACAAAATGACAAAACCACGATGAAAATACCAACAACCAATGAGAAAATTGCAAAAAAAATCAATAATTTTCTTTTAATAAATTAATCCCCAAAACATCATCATAGCGATATATATTTTACCAGCACGATTTTTGATGCACCATTTTAATAGGCAACATTTGTTAAATTTTTTTTCGCAAATAATAAATGCAAATGTATTGCTTAAAACACCACATGTGGCCAAAAACAGTGTGCGAAGACACGACTATACCAAAAAACTCATGAAATATTTCCAATAGCAAAGTTCGTTACAATAATTAAATAAATTAGAAATGACAAAACCATAGAAAAAAAAAACCAGCTACCAATAAGAAAATTGTGAAAAAAAACCAATAATTTGCTTTTAATAAATTAATCCCCAAAATATCAGCTATATATATATTTCCAATGCAACATTGAGGCAAAAACATTAGTCACCCCCCATAAGGACTAATAAATACAAATAAGAAACATTGGACGAGTTATGTAATTGACTTTTCTTATTCTAATTAGAAAAAGAGTTATCAAAGAAAGGGGCCAGCGTTTCAAAATGCCATAGAAGAAATACGTTTGTATTCAAAATGCCATAGAAGAAATACGTTTGTATTCAGTTCAGGTAAGCTTTCAAATCAATATTATTTGTTTTTGCTAAATTTTTCCCCAACATTACCATGTTAAATCTGAGTAATCGCAGACTGGAATTATTTATTTGATCATTGAATTACCTCAACTCTTGCTTCTGATCTTCTTTTCCAGTTTTTTTTTAAAAGAATTTATATACACATTTGCAAAGGATATTGAGACGCAGACTTTACATTTTCAAATAAACTATTCCGCCCTTTGTTTAAACGAGAATTAGGGTTTAGGTAAATATGTTGAAGGGGTTTTATACTGAGAAGTTTCGTTCAATTCATTGAGATTTTGTGTATTTTGGGTTTCATTGGAAAATTCAGATATTCAATGCAATTGGTTTGAGTTTTTTGCTTTGATGTATTCCTAAATTGATTAGGGAGTCGGTTTGATATTTTTTTGTTTTAGGAATTATCCCTGGGTAACCTTCAGCTTAGTTGCTATGACCAGGGGTATATCTTCGTTAAAATTTACGCAGGCCTTGTTCTCAGTACACCACATTGAGTTGGATGGGGCATGTTGCCCAATTTCAACATTTTATCATGATTCCTTGGATTTGAATAAGGTTTTAAAAAATTGAAAACAGTATACTTCTGCCATCTGCGGGATCACAATGAAATCAGGGACCGACAAAAATCAGGATGGGTATCGTCTTTCGCTGTGGTCGTGGTTTCGAGATGATTCTCCCTTAAGTAGATAGTACCTCACTGTTGGAGAGGCTGGACCTAAAAGGCACTTTTTAATGTGCCAACCGCCTAACAAATTTTAGATTGCAACAAGAGCCAACAAGTTTCAATCATCTGTGTGAGATGAACATTGTCACTCTTCTATAAGGAGGAGGTGCACGCATAACTGGGTTAGAAAATTTTGTAAAAGTGAGAAGTGCAAGATTTATCTGCATTCTCTGAGTGAGTAGATCTATTTCTGAGCATTGTATTGTAATGTGTTGATACCATTACAAGACTTGGACTTGGCTCAGACTCGGCAAATTGAGAAATCCATGAAATATAGAGATTCTTAAGGATTTAAAACTTTTATTATGCATCTTTTAATAAATTAACTTTAAAGGGACAATAAATTAATCCGATAGAAGCTACTTTGATCACATACAAAAGTATCCATTGATCACACAAGCATAAAGCAAATCTTAATTGAAGGAAACAACATTCTTAAATATATAGATATTTTCAGTTGTTTTAGGTTTACAAAACTCGTGGATTATGATATCCATGGCATTAAAAACAAAAATCACAATACAGAGTCATGAACTATGGTAGAAAGGAGCTTGTATTCCTCAGCCTAGCATTGTTAGCATTAGGTAAACCTTCTGTTGAAAATGATCTAGAACTACACATGTCATCGTGATAAACATCTCTTAATTGAAGATCACCCATGGCCCGCACACAATCAAAGAACATAATGACAACATTAGGAGCTCCCAAACGGCAAAGTAAAACCACAATGTCCAACCAAGAAGATACCACTAGAACAAAGAACCACCACAAAAATGTTAAGTGACCAAACACATACCAACTCTTCTACATTGATAATGTTGCAACCAAACTCCTCAAACCATGCACAAAGTATGTGTACAAATTTGCAACTGTCTCCATCTAGAAAACCCTAAACAACAGTCTATTAACAAATCTACAAAATCATAAGTTTTGATTAACATGTAAAATGTATAAAACCATATACAAAAATTTGAATCCCTTTATACATCCAAAAACTACAAATTTGAAAACACCAAATTTGTAAACTAAAACAATGGAATATCATTGTTAAGCACAACCTTAGTTTTTTGAATAAGATTTGCAAAAGATCAAAACAACTTGAATCAACAACATGCAAGTTTAAATATCCGAAAGAACTAGAGGGCTATCTAGGAAATCTAGGCCACTAGAAGATCAATTTCACGATAATCAACATGTACATGCAAACAGAGGAAATGAGTTGCCTAGGAGCCTCCAAGTCACCCAAAGACCAACTCCATTACTTGCATGCAACCTGGGGATAATCATTTAGTGCTTCCATGTACCAAGGACTAAAAGTCTAAAACCATAGACCCAATGTAAGTACTCTATATGTTAGTCAGCACCATTAGTGGTTTCCCTTGTGACTAGTGAGCCAAAAGAAAGCACCTGACATGAACACTCTTCTGTTGCATATGACCATAGGATAAAGGAAGACAACCACCATGCCAAAGGGTAGTCCCATATTGCCAAACATGAGCTCCATGTCATAACCATGCAAACATATTATCAACTCCAAGATCGTCCACCTTGACCATCTAATGCCTAACGGTGGTTCCATCAAACCTCTTTGCCATTTTACAAGTGCTTGCCATATTGTTTCTTGAAAAATCAAACTAGATCCTTTGCAAAATTCCATTCAAACAAGGATCAATAATCAACCAATTCCTTCCTATAGATCCCCACAAGTCTATTAGGCTAAAAAATGAAAATGGAGGGATACTCAAAATTCTATTGATCCATCACATGTAACAACATGCAAGACATGCAAGTACATGCAACTCGCATGCAACCCATGGATACCAAATGCAAGGAAAAATGCTTGCAAACCCCTCAACAATTAAACTTAAAACAAAGCTTAACTAGTAAACAATGCATGTATTTCAACATTAACCCTTTGAGGAGAATATTACTAAAATCAATCTACTTAAATTTTAGTAGCATTTCGACACATAAACAACACCTAGAAAAGAAAGTTTGAGAGAGAGAATAGAAACAATCACAAGAACAAGTATATATCTTGGGAAAAGCTCAACCTCCAAAGCACCACACAACTCAAAGTATTATCAAATAAACATTGGCACAACACATTCATAGAGCTTCTCTAGGCAATACTTCAATGAGATCAGCAACCTTGCTCCTTTGGTTGAAATCTCATAGCATAATCCTACAAAATGCATGTTGTAATGCCTCCATCTCAATCCCTCAATAAATAGACTTGAGGTTGCCTAGAAAACCGCCAAAAGGTATTACAATGGATGCTAACAATGTTCCAAAATACCATGGTAAGAATTCTCACAACTTTCACCCTATTTTTGATTCATTATTGCTATCAAAAAATGGCCTTTGATTCATCATAACATATATCAAGTGGGTCAAGATTCCTAGTCCCCTTTATAACCTCCATTTTACATGGTCTTGCTCGTCATATAATCTCTTATGCATTTACTATAGAATAGATGTTCTTCCACATCTTACATGATATTACGCTCTTACAAATTCTTACACACGTCATACCAAGGAATACACATGGCATAATGACCAAGTCATAAGTGGGATGCCTTGAGGGCAAATAAAATATTAGAAATCGATAAATAATTAGAAAATCCAAATGTTAGGACATGCAAAGTGTATGACACACCTAATCCCAACACTTCCGAGTATGAGAAGTGTTAAATTAAATTTGATCTATTGGATTCTTTTGAGTAAGAGAAACTATAGTATTGGTTCTTAATTGTATATTTTAAGGATGTAACACTTATTGAACAAATTGCATTAAATAGATTAAAAATTGTCATATTAAAGGCAACCTATTCAACTCATTCCATTACAAGAAATGTAGTTTATGAATCTCAATTGTATATCTTTCTAAGATGTGTCATATAAACAGTTTTCTTTTTAGTTGTTGAGAAAACAGTTATATTAAATTCAGTGTATTAAAATTTTTGAATTATGAGAAGTGTAGTATTGGAACCCATTATAGAGTTTTCAAAGCATATAATACTTCTCATACCATTACATTCCATAGCCAAATTTTTGTTAGGGAATATGATTAATTGATTGAATGGATAATTATCAGATAATGTAGGGTAAAGATATCAACTTCTTACTTAGAAATGTGGCATTTTTATATAAAGGGATGATTAAAACTTCAAGTTTTTAAAATTAATAATCAAATATTAAAGAAAAATAATTTTAATGCAATGAATTGTAATGAGGAATTTGATAACCATATGAGGAATGAAGTGTTGTTGCACAATTCAAATTCTTAAAATGAAAAACAAGGAGAAGATTATGAATAGGTATGATGATGATATGTTAAATATATGAAAAGGTTAGAGAGAAACCCTTGATGCCCTTGGGCACTAAAAAATTTGAATAAATAAATGATCTAAGTGAATTTATGAGATATCCCTACTAAACCTAACCCCAAAAACTTGGAATAAATGATCTAAGTGAATTTCTGAGATATCCCTACTAAATCTAAGTGAATAAATGATCTAAGTGAATTTATGAGATATCTCTACTAAAGTCGGAAGTTGCATGTGCAGATTTGGAGCAGCAAGATGAAAGAAGAGAATTTCAAGTTTTTAACAATCCTCTCTTTGAAGCGGGTGTTGAGGAAACTTATGATAATCCTCTTTTTGTGATGGAAGATGAAACATCAATGGATAATAGCATGAAATGGGATCCTGATGAAGTTTCCCAACACAAGATGGAATCTGATTTTCAGCTTATTGAAGATTTGCAAGCCGAACATGAGGGGGATTCGCTTCTTGCAATTGGCAATCTTCCACAAAGAAGGTTTGAACAAAAATGCTTAAGAGGGATTGAGGATGTAGTCTCCACTTGGGAATTGTTGAATCAAGATGTTCTTAGCATCTTTGACATCAAGATGTTGTCCAAACATAGTTTGGTAGTTGTTCATAGGTCCATTACAGCAGCAAGGAGTGAAGAAACCAGACTTGTTACTCATGATGTAGGGGAGAAAGGGGGTCCAAAACATGGTGTTTACATGCTTGACAATCCATCCCTTTGGTTGAATGATGCTTTGGCACTTACTAGTATATTTTGGGAGTTGGATTTGAGATCATCTAATGTTTCATGCTCCAATGTTGTTGAAGCTTTCATGGATTGGTTTTAGGGGTTCATCAGTGGGAATGCCAATTTTACAAGTGTACACTTGATTTTGACCAACACTCAAAGATGTGCTAATTTTCCTTTCTGGAGTGTTGGAGATTATTTTCAATTGGGTATCCATGCTTGGGATCCTCAACATGGGTTGATGGAGCTTATTACTTGTGGAAAGGAATTTTGGAGGGATAAGGATCAAATTTCCATTTTGGTTGGTATTGTTCCTTTCTTTTCCAGCCACTTGATGGTTCCGTTTGTTCATCAACAAATGGATTGGAGAGAAATTTTGAGTATGGGTTGGAAAGATGAACAGTTGGTTGCTCTTGGCGTTGATCCTTGGCCAAGACAAGGGCAGATTTTGGGACATGAGCTTGCTGGTTGGAGGCAGACCAGCCACGTTACTCGTGGAGTTACTCTCGTTTGGGAGAGTTTGCCCATCACTACTTGTCCAAGAGGTGGTAATTTTCAGTTGGAGATTACTCTAGTGTGTTTTCCTGCCATTTTTGAGGTGTTATATTGCAACTCAATGCTCATCTCATATACTCACACTTGGGAATTTCATTGGTGCTGCTGTTTTTCCTTGTGTGAAGTACTAAAATCAGATTGCACTTCGCTGACTTCAGCCTTGAACAGCAGAGATTATTTGTTCCTTCACACCTATCCTATTTTCCGAGCTCACTTTATGGAGGTTTGTGAAGCAAGTATTGATAGTTTCTTTACTATACTGGTTCGGGACAGCGAACTTCCACATGCTTTGGCTTTTCATGCTAAGACTCTTGGAGTCGGAACTGCAAGAGTGATTAGAAGTCTTCATAGTGGTATCAGTATAATTCAGTTGATGCATAGTAGCTCCATGAGGAGATATGAGTATGAGTTTGTTGAGCTCTTGCAAATGATTGCTTTCCTCTTTGCAAGAAGATTTGAAGATGTCACAATTGCTATCAGGGCTTCGTTTGTTACCTTGTGGAGGTGTGCTGAGGAGATTGATTTTGAGTTGAGTAGCCTATCTTTCTTCTTTCCTAGAATTGTGGTTGACAGTGGTATGGTTGTTACAGTTGACTCTAGGCATCCTAGACATGAGACATTGCATGATATTGATCTCAGTCCTTTAAGATCTTTCAATTTGAGTATCATGGATGGTAACACTTTGGGGTTACAAGGAAGGTTAGTGCAACATTGGCATGATGTTTTCATTGATGTGATCAGAGTGGTGCAGCATCGGCATGGTGGGTCTTTCTTGAGATGGACTTGGGAACCTGGGATCATACTTGTTTTGGTATGGATCGGTTTTAATTTTTCTGGAGTTGTGGTGGTATTGCTTGAGGACAAGCAATTTTGGGAAGGGCGGACTGTAATGTCCCGATTTTTAGCACTGCACTTTTTAGTGATGGATGGCCTATCCCCGAGGTGCTGTCGGCTAGTTAGAGGCAGAATTAGGGTTCTTGACTGTTTGGTGGGTTCTCTTGAAGATTCAGGGTTTTGCTTGTTGGAGTTTGGCTGTTTGGATTCTAGATTCCTTCTGGGTTTTCGGAGAGCTTCGCAGAGGTATGACATGCAACTGCGTCGAGCAACCTTTTCGAACTTACTATTTTTAGTAATTAATGACGGCTACATCTCAGAGTTTTGGATTTTGGATTGCGGATTCTTTCTGGGTTTTCAGAAAGCTTCGCAATGGTATCGCATGCACTTTGATTCGAGCAACTTTCCGAATTTACTATTTTTAGTAAATTCTATTTCTGGCAGTGGTCCTGTTGGCTTCAGTTCAATTGACCTCCTTTTGCAGTCAGTTCAATTGGTATGGTTGTTTTGGCCTCTTGATTCTTTTTTTGGAGATATAAGTATTTTAATTAAAATAATGTTATATTTTATTAATATTATAACCCCTTGGCCTAGCTTCATGACTTTAAGCTGTTCTGAAAAAGGGGACCTCATGGGTGGATGCATCCTCAGGAAATATTTTTATATTTCTAAAGTCAATAACTGCATAAGAGAAATTGGACGCCAACCTTTGGAGAAGTTTATGTTTTATTTTGTAGGAACCCCAGTTTCCCCCTATTCCCGATTTTGACTGAGTTTTTAGGTTTTTCTGACGTTTTGAATTTTTGAACATTAAATGAATGGTACGATTTTTGCAAGAGTTTGAAATAAATTCAATGAAAATAAATCTACTTCAATAACAATGATATTCAGGGTAAATATTGAAGACAGACTATTATTTATCCTTTTTAGATGAATACAATAGACTCCAGTTGCATGCAAAGGAAAATACAATGATATTAATGAGAACCTGGTTTCAGCCGCCTTTGAGTTGAAAACAGATTTGTACGGCCTTCAAAATAATAGTTCTTCCCTAGCCAGATGATCTATAAAGCTTTCCAAGTGTTAGGCGCCTTCCTCTGTGAAGTTAGTATGCACAAAGACAAGCAATCTGCTCTTGAAGTGAAAACATGTCATTTCTGGTACAGTACGGCCCTGTACAGACTGGTACGGCCAGGGAATACAGCACAGGAAATACAGCAGCAAGTAATTGATTGAGTACGACTTTCCTCTTTACTCAAGATGTGTAATAAATATGCTCCCTCAATGCATGATGATAGAAAACCAAGATATATGGCGTCTCCTTCAAAACAAAATGTACGGCTTCCTTCTATAGTACGGCCCAGTACAGCAGTACGGCCTTTTAAGAACAGCAGCAATGAACATGAAGCACGTCCCTCTGTCTACACTGCCTAATCTCTGTGATATAATGCCTCTGGAGATAAATGTGTCTGAAAGCAAAAACCCACTCAAGAACTCTGTAAGCATTTACTCTCTAAAGATCAATGGTACGGCCAGAAGTACAAAACAGCAAGTACAAAGTACGACCTTCCTCAAATCAATCCCTGAACCCTCTAAAAAGGTGCGCCTTGAAGAATGGATGACTTCAGGATAAAAACTAATGCTGAAGCTCTGTGAATGATAAACCTCTGGTGTTTGAATCAACTGTGATGCTCTGTAATTCCTCCTGTATGAAGAAATCCCACGACTGGCAGTAGATCAGTTGTTATTTCACACCCTCTGAACTGTTCCGATGGAGATGGCTCGTTCTCCAAAGAATTTTGAGATGAAACCCTAAGGTCTCCGTTCTCTGGCAAAGCCTGATCAATTTTCAATTCTCAAATGTCATAATGGCTCAACTTTCAAGGCAAAACCCTTTTATCTTCTCAAAAAGGCGAATTCCTTAATAATAGGGAAATATTAAATATTTGACATTTTAATTCTTTTAATTTTTCAATAGTCTCCGTCAAATATTTTAATATTAAATTAATCGTCAACTGGCCCCCTTTTAATGTGGGCACACCCCTCAAGGCAATCACTTAAGTTATAATTAAAAATTATAACTTTATAATATAATCATTAATTAATTAATATTTAATCAATGTAATTAAATATTAATATTTCTCCCGTTACTTATCCGTTTCCTGTTCCGTCTGATGCTGATGAACTCGAAGTGATTCCGGATCTGCCGAAGCCATCTGCTAAAAATAGCAGTGGTCCCTGCTGCCAGGGCTGCTAAAAATAGCAACTCAAAAAGTCTCCGATCGAGCCCAAGCGAAAGCCAATTGATCAAAGCGCCAATATGGCTGAGCCAAGCTCCGGCGACCCTCTAACCACTCTGTCAGCCTACGAGGGTCTCATGATAGGCCAATCTCACGATCACTGATGCTCGCCAAAAATGGGGACATGATAGTCCGCCCTCCCTAAAATTGCTTGACCCCAAGCAATCTCCACTGCAAACAAACTCCAATCCTCGGAAGGCTCCAAAAGGAAAACTGTGTAATGTCCCACACATCTCGAACTATCTCCTGTAGCATCATCAAACGCAACTGCGCAATCAATGCCTGGATCCCAAACCCAACGTAAAAGTCTGTTGTGACGGTCCTCCTCAGGCTGCCACTGCGCTCCATTGCCTCCAACTTCACCATGCTGAGAATAGTGAAGTATCTCAATAGGACCCATCCAAAACTCTGCGTCAAAGCTGTCGCCACCAGGATCCCAATACAAAATGTATCTACATCCATCCGTCATGCAGAGATAAAAGCTTCTAGAAGCATCTACTATCCTGAATCTCTCTCTGTCCTCTGCTAAACCCTCATGGATGTGATAAATGTCCAAACCATCATGCCAACTAACACCATAGTCGCCCTGTAACCATGTACCTGTATGAAAAATCTGCGACATAGAAGTATCAAGCCCTGTCAAATACACATCGGCATGATGGATAACAGACTGCTGCCCCTGCAAGTAATATCCCGCAAACTGCCGAGTCAAATACCTGCATCCGCTAATCCCATCTTGTGAAGATGGTAACTCTGCACACTGTAATGAATCACTCCCCTCGACTGTACCGAGAGAATCACCCTGTGCACAAGTATGGTGCATCGAATACGAACCATGTACAGGTGGATCAAAGGAAAAACCGTAAGCACTCCTCACCGTGTACACCTCATTGAACTCCTCTGTGAGTTTGGTTTGGAATTGCGATGCACGGGAACAATCCCAAACACTACGATCATCACCCATCTCAGAACTAATGTCAAAAGTACGATCAGCGTCCAACTCGAAGAGTGGGTTATCATAGATCACCCCACCATCAAATTCAAACAATGGATTATTCACAAACTGCACAATCACTCCATCCTGATCGGAATCATCCATCTCTGAATCGCTGGAATAATAAACTGAGTTGTACTCCTGACTCGGCTCAACCAGCTGCCGATCATAGTCAACTGTATCACATGAAAAGATTGATTTGCTTCCAGGAGTGGAAAATAAATCAACACAAGTACCAATCTCCCAACTGGATGAGACTCTGAATATCTGCTGTGAAGATGGGAAAGTATCGAGGGTTGTCACACAACTCTCGAGTGAATCAACAACCATGTCACAGGAACTATCAATGAACTGCCCTGCATCACCAATCACGGAACTAATCTCATGAGAACCTGGTGCAATGTGTGGCTCACTGCAACTCTCATCTAGGGCACTCATCCTATCTGTAACAACTGCTCCTGTGACCGAGATGGATGTAACCTCATCCTCAACATCTCCCTCACTGCTATGTACCATGTGTGTATACTCCTCACCAATCGCTGCCAAGGAAGACTGAACTATATCCAAAGGTGGTGAAGATTGTGCTAACCTCAACGCCACGGTAAGCCTCTCAATCTGTAACTGTGACTCTCGAAGAGCCAACTGGGTGCTCTGCAATGACTCCATAGTCACCTCACGCTCATGAGTGAGCTCATCGATCCGCTCCTCTTTTCCCTTCCATGCACCATAACAAATGCAATCCCACTCGAGAAGGAAATCCCTGTCTGCTAGTAGTTTTAGATAGTTTTGTTTCATTGTTTCAATCGCCTCTCGGAGTGCATGTATCACTGCAAGGGAAAAACCACTCTCACTGTGCTCATCTGTCGAAGGCGGACTCCAACCATAGGTAGTCAACATCTGACGAGCAACGTCAAAATGCTCAAGGGCGGTAGCAATCATAGTGTCATCCACATGTAGTTGCCCAACCAAATGATGAGGACTCTGTAGCTTACGAACCCCATACGAGATTTCCGGTTCACCATATGCACTATGATATGACGCTGATCCGTCATCGCTCACCTCATGATAAGCAGCATCATGTGTGCTCTCAACCATGCACACCTCAACATCTAAGGTACTGCTGCTCTGTACCTCGAAAGATGGCTCAACTGATACGGTAGAAGTTGCTGGTATAACAGTATCTTCACACGCTTCTACTCCAACAGTGACTGCATGCCCATCCAACGCATGATCCTGGGATTCCATATCAACATATGAATCCTCTAGCTGGTTTTCAACGGTCAGATCCGAAAAATCAGACTCATCATAACATAAGTTCTCAACACCAACTGCATCACTAGTACCCCACTCTACAGTCTCTTCGTGTAACGACTCAATAGGGTTACTTTGCATGTGTGAAACCGCCGTTGTATCATGCTCACGCGACGTTTCACCATTGCTGTCATAAAAATCAGAACTAGCCTTTAGGGCAGAAATTTCTCGAGTCATCTCATGCAAGGACGATGTAGGTAAGCCATTACCCGAAGCTGTGCTAGTGTGCTCATGGATCAAATCAGCACTTCGATCAAATTCATCACACAAATTTCTGCCTACTTCATAGGAGTCTGAAGATATCAAATCATTCTGACGAAGAGTGGTATCATCCTTAGTTGTAGATTTTCTATCCTTTCCAGGCGTAATCAATTCGCGAGCTATAGTAAGATATTTCTGTTTTGCGAACTCCGTCTTATGGCAAAGACTCGGGTGCACATCCACGTAACTCACGAAAGAAAGTTTTTCTTTAATCTTCTGAGGTAGATTGCTATACTCCCGAAACATGCTAATCACTTCTCCTTCTGTGCTCTGCGGTGTCCTGTCAATGGTAATCCTCCCACTAATCTCAGGTGATTCTAACTGCCACTCGTTGTTTGCTGCCCTAAGTGTGCCGGCGAACAAACCCTCATACCTTTCACCTGGTATATCCTCAACGGGCTCCTGTCTCGTGAAGGTGGGCCTCATAGGCCTATCCGCTGTCCGTGACACTGACCTAGAAGCTCTCCGTGAACCTGTAACACTTCTGTCATCGTCACGAGGTGGTGACGATCTCCTTGGAGTATCCAGTCTCTGAAGTGCAACTGCCACCTGCTGTAATACACCATTTGACCGCCGTTGACCTGCACTAAGTTCTCTGAGTGCATGCAAGACCTCTGCACGGTTCTGACCTCTGTTATTGTAAGGAGTCTCTGTTCTAAGATCAACTGTTCTATCAATCCTGTAATACCTGTCAGTTCTGTCGGCCATGTTTCCCGGCTGCCAGATCGAACCCTGTTACCTGTCAACCAAAGCTCGCCTGAAAGAATGATGCCTGGTAAAACCCTAACTGTTCCGGCTGCAGAAGACGGCCAAACCCTCAGGATGGCAGGATTTAGCTCTGATACCACTGTAGGAACCCCAGTTTCCCCCTGTTCCCGATTCTGACTGAGTTTTTAGGTTTTTCTGACGTTTTGAATTTTTGACCGTTTTTGAGTTTTTGAACATTAAATGAATGGTACGATTTTTGCAAGAGTTTGAAATAAATTCAATGAAAATAAATCTACTTCAATAACAATGATATTCAGGGTAAATATTGAAGACAGACTATTATTTATCCTTTTTAGATGAATACAATAGACTCCTGTTGCATGCAAAGGAAAATACAATGATATTAATGAGAACCTGGTTTCAGCCGCCTTTGAGTTGAAAACAGATTTGTACGGCCTTCAAAATAATAGTTCTTCCCTAGCCAGATGATGTATAAAGCTTTCCAAGTGTTAGGCGCCTTCCTCTGTGAAGTTAGTATGCACAAAGACAAGCGATCTGCTCTTGAAGTGAAAACATGTCATTTCTGGTACAGTACGGCCCTGTACAGACTGGTACGGCTAGGGAATACAGCACAGGAAATACAGCAGCAAGTAATTGATTGAGTACAACTTTCCTCTTTACTCAAGATGTGTAATAAATATGCTCCCTCAATGCATGATGATAGAAAACCAAGATATATGGCGTCTCCTTCAAAACAAAATGTACGGCTTCCTTCTATAGTACGACCCAGTACAGCAGTACGGCCTTTTAAGAACAGCAGCAATGAACATGAAGCACGTCCCTCTGTCTACACTGCCTAATCTCTGTGATATAATGCACCTCTGGAGATAAATGTGTCTGAAAGCAAAAACCCACTCAAGAACTCTGTAAGCATTTACTCTCTGAAGATCAATGGTATGGCCAGAAGTACAAAACAGCAAGTACAAAGTACGACCTTCCTCAAATCAATGCCTGAACCCTCTAAAAAGGTGCGCCTTGAAGAATGGATGACTTCAGGATAAAAACTAATGCTGAAGCTCTGTGAATGATAAACCTCTGGTGTTTGAATCAACTGTGATGCTCTGTAATTCCTCCTGTATGAAGAAATCCCACGACTGGCAGTAGATCAGTTGTTATTTCACACCCTCTGAACTGTTCCGATGGAGATGGCTCGTTCTCCAAAGAATTTCAAGATGAAACCCTAAGGTCTCCGTTCTCTGGCAAAGCCTGATCAATTTTCAATTCTCAAATGTCATAATGGCTCAACTTTCAAGGCAAAACCCTTTTATCTTCTCAAAAAGGCGAATTCCTTAATAATAGGGAAATATTAAATATTTGACATTTTAATTCTTTTAATTTTTCAATAGTCTCCGTCAAATATTTTAATATTAAATTAATCGTCAACTGGCCCCCTTTTAATGTGGGCGCACCCCTCAAGGCAATCACTTAAGTTATAATTAAAAATTATAACTTTATAATATAATCATTAATTAATTAATTTTAATCAATGTAATTAAATAAATTAATATTTCTCTAGTTACTTATCGTTTCTGTTCGTGCGTGTTGTGAACTTCTGATGATTGGATCTTTATCGAAGCCATCTTGCTAAAAATATTTCCCACGCCGAGGGAAGCTGCTAAAATAGCAACTTCATAAAGAGTCTCGATCGAGCTAAGCGAAGCCAATTGTGATCAAAACTGCCAATCTGACGCTGAGCCAAGCTCCGAAACGACCCTCTAACCACTCTGTCAGCCTACGAGGGTCTCATGATAGGCCAATCTCACGATCACTGATGCTCGCCAAAAATGGGGACATGACATATTTTAAAGTGATTTTTATCACTAAAGAAAAGGTACGCCATCTTGAAGGAAGACTTGGTCAAGTCAAAACCCTAAAAGCATCTTGGGGAGTGGGCGCACCTTCTAGAAGCATTTGGAAGTGTCTTCTCAAAATTATAAAAGGGAGCTATGGGTCTTCATTTCATCATCTTATGACTTGAATATTGTTATGCTGCCGAAATGGTGCTGGGTCTGCTTCGAGGAATGAATGCCTCCTAGCTTGGCTCATCTTCTTGCTTGAAAAATAGCAACTAGTTGAGAGATAGATTGTAGTGAGTTTGTTTTCAGCATTGCCTTTGAGTTTCTAGCATATTAGTTCAGTTTCCTTGCATTTAGTCAAGTTTTTGAAGTTGCTGAATATCATAGTTGATTGTAAGAATTGCTCATATCTCATGAAATAAAAATATTATTGTTCTGGGCATTGCATAAATCCTCTTCTCTATGTGGGGCGACCATTCTTGCAAAGTTGTAGATTTTTTAATGCTGATTTGGATTTTTAAAAGCAAAATCGCCGTCCTCCTTGGCTGTACCATTCTGGGCTGTCTTGGGAAGTGTGCACAAAAAATAATATTGCATTTTGTTAGTAATTTCTCATTCTATATTTTTTTGTCATCATCCTAGCTTTCATTTGCATCTAGTCTCATGTCATTCCGGCGAGTATTGAGTGAGTTGTGAGTATTTTAGTGGGTTCTAGGGTTGCTGATTGCTTCATTTCAGTTGCTGGTCTGTTATATCAGTCATAGATAAATGCAGATTTGTGAGGAGTTTGAGTCCAGAGAGGTTTGATAAGCATTGAGGAAGTCTTATAAATTGTTGCAGCATTGAAGAATTTGGATTACTAGGCTTTGGCAAGCATTCTAACATATTGTAAGCTGATTAGTAGTACTATCAGCAATTCTCCTCTCTATCTTTCTCTTACTTTATTGTACTTCCCGCTGAATGAGTGGAAGAGGCTGGCTTGCCGCCTATTTACATTCTGAGTTGCATTGTAATTCCTTGATATCTTCGCCTTATGGTAGCTCCATTTCCACCTTGGGATGGAAAACACATTCTAGGCATTGAGTTACTTTTAGCATTATCATTTGCTTTGTAATTTCCTTTCTTAGTAGCTCCGCCTTATGGTAGCTCCATTCCCACCTTGGGTTGGAAAGCACATTCTAGGCGTTGAGCTTACTTTCAGCACTGTACTTCTTTCCAGTTGATAC
This sequence comes from Sequoia sempervirens, assembly GCA_007258455.2. Classification (NCBI taxonomy): domain Eukaryota; kingdom Viridiplantae; phylum Streptophyta; class Pinopsida; order Cupressales; family Cupressaceae; genus Sequoia; species Sequoia sempervirens. Next base: position 48,673 of record VDFB02353437.1, read on the forward strand.
TGACGACCCTCTTGTCATATGACAGCATCATTCTCATCTCGAGATTGAGTGCGCATTCTTGGCAAAGAGTTACTTGCAAACTGCTGGTTTGGGTTTGTGCTAACCTTAACGGGTGCTTCTTGGTTGATGTGTTCTTGAAAAAATTGAAAAATATGGTCCGGTTCCTTACACTACACTTCTAATGTTTGGTTTACCTTTAAAAGCACCAGCAAAATTAGAGGCTTCCATTTGGCCGGTGCCCTTTTTGTATGACTGTTATGAACTCTTTTAATAGGGGAGTTTAATTGAGTGGTCTTTTGTATCTTTGGATGTTAATGCATTTTCTTTCACTTTCTGCTTCTGTATTGCCATGCAATATAAGGTATATTTTAAAACTTTGATACCATCATTGACACTGACTAACAAACTTCCCCTTGTGTTATGTTCTCTATTTGATTGTACTTTGTCAGAGAAGTATTCACTTATTATGAATTAAGATTTATTATGTATTCTTCTAATAATCAGTTTCATTGGGATTTTTTTTGGCTTCTTATGGCTAAGCATTATAAAGGTAAAGGTGGTTGTACGTCAACATTTGTTTCAAAAATCATCTGAAAGTATTTGTTTGCTGTGACAGATTACCTGACTGTATGCTGGAAGAGTAATAGTTTGGCGATGTTTGCTATCAAATGGTCATTCCTATGCTTGGTGTGCAGTAAGTCATAATGCTTGATGTTATCTGAAACAGACCAGGGTATAATGTTGAAATGAATGCACATATCATTTCTTGCCTGGTTTTGGTGTGTTCATTTCTGTTTATTATTTGCATTTGCATTTTCTTGGAATCTACTTCTAAAAAGGAGATTCCCATGGTTTTAATTTTTAAATGATGACAAACATTGGAAAAGAAGCCACTTTAACTCAAACTGCTTATGAAATTGGACTATTCAGCTAGAGATGACGTGTTGTCAATGACCTATTGGATCTGGTTATAGGCTTCAGATACTATCCCCTTGCAATTTTGTGTTTATTCTTAACAGTGAAATGATTAATCTTGCCATCCTCGCATTACTTGTGGTGTTATTCCATAGATGTCAACAAATCCATATGCAGGAAGTTGATCATCAATTCTTAGAAGGCATTTCTTCACTTCATACAATTGCTTTTGAGAGATAATAGCAAAGCCATTTCCACATAAAATACCTAAACTAAATTGTAAGCTTAGTTAAGTTTTAACATGCAGTGGCCCAGATTATTTTTTTATTTAATGATTAGACATTGAGAAAACAATCTCAGAAATGCTTGATTATAGATATCTTGTATAATGTGCAGAAACATATTTTTGGGTGAAAAAATTGCTATAGTAAACCATTATTATAAAACAAAGGCATTTTTGGAAATCTTAATCCAACATCTATAAGCCAACTAAATGAAACTGGTGTTTTGAAGGAAAGAAATTAGAGGTGTGTTCATTACGTCTGATATAATTAATCAAGGGAATTCATGAAAGCATTTCCTATCTGAATCTGAATTCAGCAAAGTAAGAAATGTAGTTAAGGATAATGTAACTATTTACTAATCCATTAGCTGGATAATTGAAAGGGAAAGAGTTTAGTGCTGTATACATGTAAATGCATATATTATGCAATGAGCACATGATTATACTGAGGCAGGGGAGAGGGAAGCGGGAGGGCGAATCAGTATAATACAATCTTTTACTTTTTCAATCTAATGACCACAATAATATCAATTGCACAATATCATTCACATAAGATGCAACACAAGTAGAACACATGATTTACATGGAAACCCTTATGGGAGAAAACCATGGCAAAATATTGCTTTTATATAAATCTCTTTTACAATCTTTGTAGCCACCAACCTATAGGAGACACCAATTGCCTCTTATACAATTTGTGAGCACCAACCCTCTGGAGACACCAATCCCCTCTTTTAGAATTTGTAGGCACCAACCCACTGGAGACACCAATCCCCACAACTGAGCACAAACTCAGCAAGAGACACCAATCTCTTTGATATGAGGCAACAACCTTGTCAATACGGGGCACCGACCTCTCCAATATGAGGCACCGACCTCTTCAATAAAATCTTGCCTTCTTGAGAATAAATTTTCTTTACAAATAGCCTTTAATGATCTTTTATATTATCCTCCTCAAAATCTTCACACACAAATCTGCATATATTCTCTTTTTTAAATATTCGTACACAAATTTGCATATATTCTTCTTCTTAAATCTTCTTGTTCTTGAATGATATATCTTTGTGTCTCACACACTTCCCTTCTTCACAAATCTGCTTGTATGATATTACATTTATTCCATGTTTACTCACAGGAATAGATTCAACGTACTATGTGTCATGTCCCTGTTTTTGTGGCATTTAGAAGCATAATTAAAATAGTTAACCATCTGATATTACACAATTGTAATTGTCCGGAAAATATTATAATAATGAATGTTATAAATAACATCATAAATATTATATCAATGTAATAAATATAAGATATAAAAGTAAAATAATATTATAATTAAATTATCATTATTGAAGAATTATAATTATTATAAATACAAAATACATATTTAAGACATGAAAGAAATACTAGTAATATCATTATAATTATAATTACCATAAGGTAATATTATATTTATATAATCAATTACCCATATTATAATAATGAAGCAGATTACAAAAATATATATATATATATATATTACTAATATGATTAATTACACTCTAAAGAAATCATAGATAATGAATAAATATTATAATCGTAAATTCATAGAACATTGAGTTTTAACAAATGCTAAATAAAGCAAAGGCAGCGATCATAAAATAGGAGTGAAGGGACGTGATTCTTGGAAGGGGTGAGTAATGCTTGTGACGTGAGAAGATTTAAGGAGAATCGCTGGAGAAGAGGAGTATGGGAATTACCTACAAGATATTCTTTAAATGCATTGCCACTCAAAAGGGGGGACAAGGTCTGAAACGTGGGCCCCAGCAGCAGCCCAAGTTGTGTTAGAATATAGAGAGGAGGAGGCTGTTTGGTGTGAGAAGAATCGGAATAATCAAAAGGGAGATCGAATAAAGAAGAAGAATCTATTCCTGACAAGGGAATCAATGAGGAAGTATTGAACATAGAAGGAAACGTGACTGCACAGCAGTTGATAAAAATCGTAACCTGGCACAAGAATTCGTCTGGTTTATGTTCAGAAGATATATGCATATTATATAGTTAGTTTATATAGGCCAGACAAACGTCACCGACAGACATACAGATCAGATTGCTTATAAAGAGACCAAAGCAAGAAATCAGCGATGAGATAGTTAAGGAAATTATATATAATTTCATGGCTACGATTCTTTCTTTCAAGATTAAGGATTAGGAATGAATCAACAAAGGGGAAATAAAGATAGATGTATACTGAAATCACTGTCAGCAAGAGAGGTATGCTGTTTTAAGGTAAGTTAATTATGATTGTCAAATTATAAATAAATAAATATATATATACATAAATAATTAATAATGATTATTGTATAATGGAATATATATATATATATATAGAAATAATTAGTGATGATTATAGTTTACATATTTGTGAGTATGTATATATGCATATAGATATACGCTTTATATTCGATTATGTGATAATGATGCTTGCAGCAATTATTGAGATAACAACTCTATTCATTCACCATGATGATAAATATGGGATCTTGTAAAATGTTAAATCAACCCTAAGATACGTATGAAATATATCATAGAAGAATCAATCATAGTGAGTGACCAGAAGAAGATGAATAAACCTTGACAAGAATGAAATATTTATAGCATCTTTGATCTTATTAGATTTTATCACTGAATTTATTGATCTCTAACATTCTAATGCCCACTGAATAAGTGGAAGAGGCTGGCTTGCCGCCTATTTACAGTTGAGTTGCATTGTAGTTTTAATATCTCCGCCTTATGGTAGCTCCCTTCTCACCTTGGGTTGGAAAGCACATGCTAGGCGTTGAGTTTTACTTCAGCAATTTTAGTTGGTAGGGATCCTTTGACCATATGCACGCCGTCATTTGGCGCATTCTTGGTTAGAGTTATTTAGTTCTACATTGCATTGAGATCCATTGACCATATGCTCACACCTTGCCCATCCGGGATCCTGGTGTACATTCTTGGTTAGAGTTCATTCCGCATCGTTTGGGTTTTCATCTAACCTTAACGGGTGCATGTTGTTTGTAATTGCATTCAAAAAATTAAAAAAATTGGTTCGGAATATTTCAGAGGATGATTGTATAGATGAGTGCAGAAGAGCAAGATATTGAATAAACATGTAATCCACAACAAGGCAATTTATTAGAGGACTATTGAAGTGCTTGAGAAGGCCCACAAGGCATTCAAAAGTCCAAATTGACTCCCAAATCTTGCAAGATGATAGTGGAAATGAGGAAGCACAGCTTAAAGTCTGAAATATTCCCTCTTAATTTTTTTCCCAAAATTAACATTCAAATCAGCAACCAAACATTGATTAGCGTTAGCTCCAAAATGTAAACCAACAAAGAAGATAACTCTAACCAAGAATGTTCACCAAGATCCCAATGTGGGCGAGGTGATAGCATATGGTCAGAGTATCATTAGGCATAAACAGAGTTGAAAGTACAATTCATCTGCTGGTGCAGGCATCCACAAGCGGTGGGAATACTCCACTTATTCAGTGGGTGAGTTTATAACAATTATTAGGCGGCAACCCAGCCTTTAAATCCACTCTTCCACTTATTAACGTGGGGGGAATACTGTCCACACAACCACTTATAACGTGGGGGGAAATTACAAACAAGATATATGTTTATTCTAAAACTCAACCACTCAATTGTGGGAGTGTAAAATAGATATAAAATTGCAGCAAGTAAAGGAAGAGCTGTTAGTACTACTAACTAGCTTTACAAAGAATAAGAATAGCTGCAAATAGAATAGATAATCTTCCAAAAACATTAAACAGTTAGAGTATTGTGATGAGCCCTGCTAGCTCTCAACTCAAACCCCAATATTTCTTAAGTCTTTTTAGTGTTATTTAGTTTTTTAGAGAAAGTTTGATAGACAGAAGAGAAGGGGCGCACAGCATAAATGCATATAAAATGTAAATCTGAGTTATTTCAGGCGAATTGACAATACAGAAGATAATAAATATGCTCAACAATGGATTTAGAACTCATAAACATACCCGGAAGTGTCCAGATTATTTATTTAAGAAAGTAGTCCAGTTTGCCAGCCAAGATGGTGAAAAACTGACCAAATCTGGTGTAGAAAGCTACAGAATGCAAAATCCAGCCTGAAAACGGTGGCAGATGAAGAGTACAAGCCAAACGCCTAAAATGATGAAGAGAAACCCTCAGAAAAGAAGGCGTTTCTCCAAGAAATGCCCAAACGCCCTTGCACAAGAGCCACGCACTTCACTGCAAACAACCTGAATTCTCACTTAGAAGGTACGGCCAAGAAGTATGATGTCTGCCAGATGAAATGAAGGCGCCATCTCCCAAAACCCTCTGAAACTGATAAAGAAATCCAATAGGAAACACAGCTCAAGCCCAGTAGAACCTCTGTATGAAGCTCTCACAAACTGCACAAATTCAGCTGATCTCTCACAGCCTCAAAAGTGCTCAACACTGAAGAGTTATCGTTCTTCAATGGAAAAATTGTTCAAACCCTGATCACAGGAGAATGCACAGGAAATAGCACAAGGCAAAGTTGAAATTGTCAAAAGGTGAGTTTCTCATTGCCAGAAATGCCCTTTTATGCAAAGGCACGAATCCCAAGAAAATACGCCACTTTTGGATATTAAAATCTTTTAAATAATATTTAATTCATTTCAATAGTATATGAATTAAATACTTGGGCGCACTTTATTCATTTAAGTGATTTAAAATATTAAATTACTTTTAGAGAATATTTAAGTGATTTAAAAATATAAAGTCAATTTGACTTTATAATTAAATATTAAATCAATTAATATTTAAATCACTTAAAAACCCATAACTTACTCAAAACACCATATAATCCTGTGCCATCAGAAGCTGTCGACTCCTGCACTGCCAACGCCTGCTGTGAACCAGTCACTGGGCTCTGAAAACCAAAACGACAAAACTCATCAAATAATGCCACTGACCCTCTAACCCAACCTGTTAGCCTACGAGAGTCTGAGAAATAGGCTAACCACCATCAAACATGATCATGCAGAAAAAGGGGACATTACAGTTCGCCCTCCCAGAAATTGCTTGTCCGCAAGCAATCTGAACAGCAAACAATCAACCACTCCACCAGGATCCCAAGGATAGTGCCGTGAAATGTCCCTACTGTCATCAACTGTCTCCTGTAACTCCCAAATCTGATCAACTGGATCATCATGCTGTACCCTGTCAATCTCAACATCTGTCACAGGAGATAGGAACTCATAAGAAAGCAAGTCAAACCGCTGACAACACTTGCTTCCTAAAAGCGCACGAGCTATGCTATCATCCAGCATGTCTAACACGTGCATACTAGAATTGTGCATTTGAAACAGGTCATGTACATGATGACTAAAAGTGAAACTGTGTAGACTCCTGACCATGTACACACTGGAAATCTCCTCAACGAGCTCTGTCTGAAATCTCGATGCACTGACGGAATCTCTGATACTATGATCAAAGCTCACCCTTAAACCAGGGTCAAGAGTAGAATCAGCATCCACCTCAAAGAGCAGATTATCACAAGAAGATGTAGCATCCACCTCATTTTTTGATTCTTCTCCATCAATATCATAGATTGGAGCTTGCTGATCATAAAAGTCATAACTATACTGAGGAGAGGAAAATCCCTCTTGAATCACTTTCTGTTCTCTATCCAAATCTGCACTATAGCATGAAGTTGAATCTGCATCACTCACCTCATAATCAGCAACATCATGTGTGTTGTCATCAACCTCTAAGGTATTGCTGCTATGTACCTCATAGGATGTCTTGACTGGCAAGGTAGAAGCTGCTGTTATGACAATATCCTCACACACCTCTGTTGCCAAAGTCACTGTAAGTCCATCCATAGCATGCTCACCTCTTACATGTTCTTCTCTTGGAAGAATTAGAGATCTAAGGTGCGACTCCCTTTGTTTCTTTGCTTGATCTAGCTGGCTGCAGCGTTCCTTGACCTCTTGCAAACGCTGTTTTGCTTGAGCAGCCAACATCTTTGCCTTCTTAGCCCTTTGTAGCCACCCATCACACAAAACTTGAGTTTTGTTCACATCTTCCAAGGTCTGATATATAAAATCAGACTGTTTGTGACTTGAATCCACCAAACATTCTTCAAGCTCAACATGCAAAACTTCAATGCTAATGTTAGGAGATTCCATAACATGACCATCTTTATGTACTTTATCCGTCACCTCATGATTTTGTGAAAGTAATGGACTGCTGTTCATAAAATCAGAATTGATCTCAAGGCTGATATCATCTCCGTTAGTGCTGATAATATCTTCCTGGGGTTCAACAAAACCACTATCATGGTGTAAAACTTTCTCTTCAATAGAAGTTGTCTCAAAAGATGTTGTAGAAGCCATATTTCTGTACACTTCTTCTTTCATTGTAATTGATGAAGCATCACAAGGAACCTTATCTTCATGTGGCTGTTCTAAGGCAACTGGTTTGTCTTCATACAACACTTGCTCATCCTGAAGTGTCCTGTGCCCAACATCTACTTCTATGTAAGTCTGATTTTTGTCCTCCATAAGATCAGCTGTATGTTGGTCACTAACTACTGATTGATCCCTTTTTAACCCCAACACATCAAGGAAACTCAATTTCTTTTTGTTTTGTGATGAGCTTTGTCTTGAAATGGAGTCTTCAGACTGCTGCAAGCTACGAGCTAATCTTTGTTGTGATGGCATAGGTTTCTGCTGAATATTATTTGAAATGCTCTCTACATTTTTCTGCTCACATTTCTTTGATTTGCTTCGTTGCTTATTATAAACCATCCGATGCTCCATATATTGTTCGAAGTCTAGGTGATCTTTTATCTTATCTGGAGATGCTATATATTCCTCATAAGCAACCATTACTTCATCAACAAATTTAGAAGCCATGATAACCACTTTGCTGTTCAACCCCTGTGTGAACAGTACCTGTCAAATTTGTCCTGGTGTGACCGCATAATTTTTTCTAACCCCACAAGCTGGCAGGATCAGAGCTCTGATACCACTGTGATGAGCCCTGCTGGCTCTCAACTCAAACCCCAATATTTCTTAAGTCTTTTTAGTGTTATTTAGTTTTTTAGAGAAAGTTTGATAGACAGAAGAGAAGGGGCGCACAGCATAAATGCATATAAAATGTAAATCTGAGTTATTTCAGGCGAATTGACAATACAGAAGATATAAATATGCTCAACAATGGATTTAGAACTCATAAACATACCCGGAAGTGTCCAGATTATTTATTTAAGAAAGTAGTCCAGTTTGCCAGCCAAGATGGTGAAAAACTGACCAAATCTGGTGTAGAAAGCTACAGAATGCAAAATCCAGCCTGAAAACGGTGGCAGATGAAGAGTACAAGCCAAACGCCTAAAATGATGAAGAGAAACCCTCAGAAAAGAAGGCGTTTCTCCAAGAAATGCCCAAACGCCTTTGTATAAGAGCCACGCACTTCACTGCAAACAACCTGAAATCTCACTTAGAAGGTACGGCCAAGAAGTATGATGACTGCCAGATGAAATGAAGGTGCCATCACCCAAAACCCTCTGAAACTGATGAAGAAATCCAATAGGAAACACAGCTCAAGCCCAGTAGAACCTCTGTATGAAGCTCTCACAAATTGCACAAATTCAGCTGATCTCTCACAGCCTCAAAAGTGCTCAACACTGAAGAGTTACCGTTCTTCAATGGAAAAATAGTTCAAACCCTGATCACAGGAGAATGCACAGGAAATAGCACAAGGCAAAGTTGAAATTGTCAAAAGATGAGTTTCTCATTGCCAGAAATGCCCTTTTATGCAAAGGCACGAATCCCAAGAAAATACACCACTTTTGGATATTAAAATCTTTTAAATAATATTTAATTCATTTCAATAGTATATGAATTAAATACTTGGGCGCACTTTATCCATTTAAGTGATTTAAAATATTAAATCACTTTTAGAGAATATTTAAGTGATTTAAAAATATAAAGTCAATTTGACTTTATAATTAAATATTAAATCAATTAATATTTAAATCACTTAAAAACCCATTACTCACTCAAAACACCATATAATCCTGTGCCGTCAGAAGCTGTCAACTCCTGCACTGCCAACGCCTGCTGTGAACCAGTCACTGGGCTCTGAAAACCAGAACGATCAAACTCTCCATAAAGTACCACTGACCCTCTAACCAACCTGTTAGCCTACGAGAGTCTGAGTAATAGGCTAACCACCATCGAACATGATCATGCCGAAAAAGGGGACATTACAAGTATCACTTCCTCTAACATTTACAATGATATAAGATGAAGAATTGAAGCTCAAACCAGCAAGTACAATTATTTGCTTAAACCAACAAGTACAATTATTTAATAAGTCGGATATAGAAACAATGTTAATAGAAAATTAGACCAACAAACTGTACATGAATGAAATACTCATAACTCTTTCAAATTACCTCCGAATGAGCTGAAACGAAGTGCAATGACTCACTATGAGGTTGGCGCCCAATTTGCAATGATAAAACAACATCTAAACTCAACCATTAATTTATGCACAAATCCCAATGCTCTCCAAAAAGGTACGGCCTCCTTGCAAGGGCGATTTTTGCTTGATAAAATCTAAAACTTGGAATTAAATTCTGATAACCTCCAAATATGGTCGCCTCTATCATAGAAATGCAATGATCAAGTACCTAGAACCAAATAAAATTCATACTAAAAGCTGTATACAAAAATCACTTTTAGCCATGATAAACCAGCAACATGAAATCTGGAAAAATCTCACCGAAACTCCACAATAATGCTCAATATGTACTTCTGGATGAAGCACACTCTCAGTCCACCACCTAGGGAACCATAGTTTCAGGCCCGAAGAGTGGAGTAAATTTGCTAAGCTATCCCTTAGCCGGATTCTGGATTCGTTCTAGCAGCGTAACTTTTCTCTTCAAAAATATGCATAATCAATATATAGGCATTAGTTGGAAAATAAAGCAACAAGAGACTCTTCAAATTCCAAGAAGTTGAATCACTTCAACTTCCAAGAGGGATGCTGTTAATGTATTAGCAGCTTCGGTAGCTCCTTCCAGCTCAGCATTTTCTTGGAAGACATAAATTGAAGTTAGCCGTTGGCTATTCAATTTATATTCATTGTTTTGTTTTACTCTCACTTCATATTGAGGCCGACACAAAAGAATTCGAATTGATTCTTATTAGAAGATATCTAATATTTACCAAGGCCGACATATGTTATATTGTTTATGTTGAGGCCAACTTTATTAAATTGTAATTGTCATTTGCTCTGGCCGACCTTGATAAGCAAAGAGGTGCGACCTCACTAAGATGTATATATATACACCTTGACTCGCCCATTGTGAGGTGTACAACAGAGTTCGGTTATTTCTATTCTATATCTTCAAGGGAGAATATATCTTTAGGTTCGAATATATTAAGTGAAGAGCGAATTCAGGATACAGGGAAAATATATACAGCGATATGACTCTAATCAGTGCGAAGCTTATGAAGTGGGAAGATCATACAGTTCGAAGACTTTCCAGTGCAAAGCTTAATGACAGTGCGAACTCAGCTGATGACTATATGCGAATATGTTAAGTGCGAATTTACCAGATCTGAGACATCTTGAGATGCGAATATATAATCAGATCAAAGGGAGATCATAAGTCAGAACGAAGCTACAGGTTTCGGTTTCTGTCAAGTGTTCTTGAAGTCTGAGAGCTGAAGACCTTCAGTACTAAGTATTGGATCTGTATACTAAATACTGTCAGGTGTGATCTAAAGCTCTTTATTTGTCATTCCTTATATCGGTCTTGTGTTAGACCTTACTATAATTGTAAAATTGCCACTATTGCATCAAATATAAGAGAGATCTTTGTTGCTGGGTTTTTCTCCCTCAAGAGGAGGGTTTTCCTAGGGTATATGCTGTGTTATTTTGTCTGATTTTTGAATTATTTTCTGTGCACTAAATCTGATCACCTAAAATCAACAGATGCCACCTTTTAGCATTTTACTTTTTGAAATATTAAAATATCATTCAACTTCCCCTTTAGGCGTCCATTTCCATATTGCAAGAATAAAACATTTATTAAATAATTAAATGCTCACTTGACCCCTTAATGTGCCCTTCTTTAAAATAACTTCAAGTCATCAAGCCTAGGCGTGGGGTACAACTTCAAGACATGAAAATTGACTAAGTCTGAAACTCAGTCCAAGGAGATAACCAAATACAATGCCCACGCTGCAACTGATGAATTGCTAAAAATAGCAAACTGACAGATGCCAAACTGAACCAAGTTGATGATGATGCTTCTGCCAAAAATGAACTTACTAAAAATAGCAAATGCCAAAAATAGTAAGTTAACTTCAAAATCAACAGAAAGCCAAACTGACCAACCAAACTGAACTGCAACTGATTGAGCTGCTGCTAGAATAATACTGCCCAAAGATAGGCTTACCAAAAATAGCAAACTGCTATAAATAGTAAGTTTGCAAAACCTCATTTGTACGCCAACTGAGCAGTAAACAAAACTTACTAAAAATAGTAAGTGTTTCCAAATGTCATTTGAGCACAAATCGAGCAGCCATCACGACTTGCTACAAATAGTAAGTGCCCGGAAAGGTTGTCAGAATCAGATGCATGTCACATCACCCTGGAGGTCTCTGAAAACCCAGAAAAACCCAAAAACCTTTTACATGCAAACCCTCGAAAAACCATCTGAAAGAGGAAACCCTATTTTTTTGCTTCAACTTAGCCTACACATTTCCGGAAATAGGCTAAATCCAATTGAAGAGCGTAGGGCTAAAATGGGGATATTACAAAGTCTTTGGGCATTTTCCTACATTGGGTTTCTCCAAGGTAAAATTTTGTGTTAATTGATCTTCATGTGTGTTTGAGTTATTTAATTGCTTACTTTCATCCCATGCAACTAGTTCACTAATTGAAGCACATAAGAAAGCATATGGATGATATATTCAGTTGAGCATACGTATAGTTCTTGTTTACAAGATCAAGTAACATTAGACCTCACTCATCTACAACTTGAAAAATCAATGTGCTTATCTACTATACCATTATCTTGTTGATTTGAAGGGCCACATGTTGGCAGTCACATTAAAGAATTGAAATTTTGCCTGTAAGGATTGTAGACATGCTTTTGAGCATGAACACAATTGCATAATGAATATAAGATATAGATGGAAGCCATAGATGTAGGACATATCATTTTGTAGCCTTATCTATATTGATTTTAGTGTTTGGATCAACATATAAGTAAATGCATATCCCCTTTTGTAATTTTAAGGAAGTATGTGATTGTTTTTGTATTTTCTGAGTTATAGAAAAATTGCAATGGGTACTAATCCATGAAATTCAAACCCTAATCTCTTGCTAAACTATAATATGTAAATTTTTAGAGTAAAAGCTAGTTGATACTGAATATAAACACTAAACATAATGCGGAAAGACTCTATGCTAATGCATAATTTATTAATATATTATTCAGATTAGCAAGTACCCTTGACCGATAAATTTTCTGCCAACCTAATATTAATCATCAAATAACATTAAATAAATCCAAACTTATTTAATAATTGACAGTGAATCCAACCAATGTTGGCAGCCTGTAATGTCCCTTCCTTAGTGTTGTGACCTTTTTCACACATCGCCCCATTGCAAATGGGGACCCCCTAATTTTTGCTTCGTTTCAAACTTTTGGCTTGATTTTGGTTTCTCTCTCTTTTCTACTGTCTATCTTTCCAGGATTGTGCCCGTCATTAAGTTTAAACTTGAATTTTGGCCAAGTCTAGAAATTAGGGTTTCCATCCTCCTTGCCAATTTGAGGTCAAACAAGGTGAATAAATTGAAAATAAAGACTAACATTGTTGTCAGCATGCTTCTGGCAGGTTTCCATTGAAATTTTGTCAGATTCTGACAACTTACTATTTTTAGTAAGTGTGCAATTACAGGCAATCTTTCAGCATTTTTGAAATTCCGACAGTCATACTACATTCATAACACATCAAGCTGCTAGTGTGCAAAATTTGAGCTGAAACAGACAACTTACTATTTTTAGCAGTTCAACTTCCGGAACAGATTTCAGGGCTTAGATGCAAAGTTTTTCAATGCATATCTGCAGATTCCTTCTGGGTTTTCAGGGACCTTCGTGATAGTATAACATGCAAAGTGAGATAGCAATTTTCAGAGTTAAGCCTTCAGAGGCTATTTTTAGGCTTTGCATGTCAGAGTTTTCTTTGCATGTCTGCATATTCCTTATGGGTTTTTCGAGAGCTACGCAGTGATGTGACATGCAAACGGAGATGGTCACTCATTTAGGAACTTACTATTTTTAGCAGGTGCATCCCGGCAACTGCCTCCCAGCACTTCGGAATCACGAGCTGATCGCAATACAGCAGAAACAAGAACAAATGGAGGTCATTTAATACGCATGCAGAACAAATTAGGGTTTCCAGCTTCAGGACCCGAAAAGAGGGTTAAAAAGTCAGAATTTTCGAAAACTGGTGTAAACCATCGCGATCAGCATTGCTCAAGCTATCTACTGATAAAATTTGAGGGCAAACGGAGCACTTACTATTTATAGTAAGTCATTTTGGAAACAGGCTAAAAATAGCAAATCAGCAGCATGCGCCGATGTCGGCAGGCAGGTCACGTGGTGAGGAGCGCATCATTCGAATTTCAAATCAAACAGAGTTGTGGAGGTATCAAAAGCAGGCAGTTACTATAAATAGCAAACCACCTTCAGAAATGGGCTAAAAATAGCAGGCCAACCCGAAATAGCAGTGTCAACAGGTTGATGAAGTCGTGAAGATGCAGTGTTTAAAATTTCAAAGCGATCTGAGCCTCGGAGGTGTGAAAATCAAGAGACATACTATTTATAGTAAGGCATGGAGGAACTGGCAAAGACGAAGAAGAATGGCTAAGTGTTGTACTTCATCCTGCACCACCATGAAAATGCGCCCATCTTCAGCTGAAGCCAGAAAAGTTTCTAAGGCATAAAGTTTATCCTCTTGCTTGGGCAAAATGCGCCCTCTTCACAGACATGATGCAAGAAAATTTCCAAGTAAAAGTTTCATCCTCTTGCCTAGCTAAAATGCGCCCTTGAGAAGCTGAAGATGGGTGAAAATTTTACTAAGGCATTGAAAATGGAAGCTCACAGGATGATATGCGCCCTCAAGCTGACAAGAGCCTTGAAAATTTTCTAAGTAAGGAGAAATGGAAGCTCCACTAGTAAAATGCGCCCAAGTTTGAAAGATGCCATGAGGAAATTTTCTAAGTGTAAAAAAATTGGAAGCTCATGCCTCCAAATGCGCCCTTGAGGGAAGAAAGCATAAAAAAAAAATTCTCCCAAGTATGAAAATTAGAAGCTCTAGGGTCAAAATGCACCTTGAGAGAGAGGAGGTGATTAGATATTTGACTAAGGCAAATAAAAATGAAAGCACAAGGGGTTTTTTGCGCCCTAGGTTGGAGAAGTAAGTTTTAAAATGTCTAAGTGTGGAAAACTGAAAGCTTGCCTAGGTAAATGCGCCCTTAGAAGGATAAGCCATGGAAATTTGTCTAAGTCTTTCAAATTTGAAGAAGACCCGTCCACATGCGCCCTTGAAACTGGAGATTGATAGAAAAATTTCTAAGTGCTTAAAAATGAAAGCTCAGCCAGTCATATGCGCCCAAACTCTGAAGTGACTCCAGCAAAGATTCTAAGTGTTTTAAATTTGAGGCTCCCTACTCCAAATGCGCCCAACAAAGGAGGGAAGGCCTTGAAATTCTCTAAGTGTTGAAGACTTGAAGTAGGCCTGGCCTAATGCGCCTAAACTTGCAGGGAGAGCTTGGAAAAGTGTCTAAGGCATGCAAACTTGAAGTTGGACCCCTCATATGCGCCCCAACAAGATGATGGAGCTTGAGAACTTTCTAAGTGTTGCAAATTGGAACTTCAATGGTGAGATGCGCCTGGAAGGAGAAGTGAGACATGGAATTTTTCTAAGTGTTTTAAATTTGAAGTTACCACCCTCAAATACACCTCTGCTTGAAAAGAAAGCTGAAGGTTTGGAAATTTTGCTAAGTATTTGAAATTTGAAGTATCACCTACTAAATGCACCTTGGCCTAGGGAGAGGTGCTGGAATTATTCTAAGTGTCACCAGTTGGAAGAAGGGGTGGTAAAGTGCACCTTAACCACTTGAGGACTTTCTAAGTCTTGGGAATTGAAAGTGTGAGGTACTAAATGCGCCCTACCTTGAAGAGAAGTTCTTGAAGAATTTTCTAAGTAACAAAATGGAAGCACTACCCATGAATTGCGCCCTAGATGAGAAGGAAGCCGGAGATATTTTCTAAGTGTTTGCTAGCGGTAGGACAAAAGCTCAAATGCGCCCAAGCTAGTGATGAAATGATAGA
>VDFB02353438.1:0-11229 GCA_007258455.2 Sequoia sempervirens
TATATTTTTCTGTATAAGGAGTGCTGCTGAAGGGGTCTTCGTCCCTTCCTTCTATCAAACTGTAGTGTGCTCGTTCAATAGTGTCTATTTTTTGCAAATTTTCATATGTTCTTTTTATGCTCTGATTGATTTCAATTAAGTCCTCATCTAGTTCCTTACCGACTTGCCTTAGTCGTCTTCGCCGATTTTCTTGCTCTTGTAGTCTGAGTGATCGCCGAACTTGCTCTTCCGCAGTCCCGTGCCCGTCAGGTACTCTATTCTTATCTTTGTTCAGCCGTACGGGCATTTAGTTGTTCAAGCGATCATTGCTGGTTGCCGGAAGTACGGCGCCGACTAGTATCCCGTTCTTCCTCTTCCCGTTTGTTTCGGTCTTCACCGCGTTGCACGATCTGCTGCCTTCGGCGCTCACGGGCTTCCTCCTCTCGCAAGGCTTGCAGAATAATGAAATGGCGGGCCAGCAACCTGGGCATGCGGTTCAGAAGGTGGTTCACCTCGTCGTTCACTTCCAGCCGATCCCAGATGACTTCCTCAGGGATCTCCCGACTGTGGGATTCCCTACGTACGTGGTCACGGAGCGAGATTTTCCACAAATTTACCAAATCTTCTGTCAATGAGTCTTCTCGTTCCTCATTAGCATTTATAGGTTCTTCCGCTGGTTGACCCATTACGCTGCCATGGTGGATGATGCCCTAGTCCGTTCAGGCAACGGCGCCAAATGTTTGCCTACGGAATGGGATTCTACTCTTACGTACTACTGGCAAACTAGTAATGTGCAGAACATAGGATAAAACAATAAACTGAAAGATATCATAGTAAAATGCCAAAACCTTTATTCATTCTCAGGAATATCATGTACAAGAGTATCACAATGCTCACAGTATAATCATCGGCAACAAAACTCATTCATTATTATCATAGCATCAGTATATCTTCCCGACTATTCCCACCTGACTACATATAACGCTCGGCGGTGGATTAGACAATAACCGACCGACGTTTCCTGCTTTATCGATACATTAACATTAAATGTGCCGAGGTACATGACATCATGACATTATTATTCTTTACTAACTATTGTTTTGTTGACAACTGCGAGTATGGTAGGAGCCAACCTGACTGCGAGATAGCTTCACGGCCCGACAACAAACAAGCGACAACAAGTAAAATATCCGACTAACACTATCCTTATTTTCTTTAAAATTTGCATACATAATAGCAGGTCTCTATTATTTGTTCTAGTCTGAGTCCTTGTGAATCCATATAACAAATGCCCCCTCTTCCTCTTATAGTGGTCTCCATGTATTTGGCAGGTGCTTCCCTTGTCTTAATATTGAAACCCTGATTCCACATAGGTTTGTAATAGAAATTGATTTATTTTAATTTCTATTGTGAGTGTAAAACCACCTTCAAATTCTATCACATTCCTCCATTATTCAAGCTATATGACTCAAAAAGAAAGTGGTCTGCCAAAATATTTTTTTTACAGAATGTACAAGAAATCATCACATTCACAAATGGACACAATAAAACATGAATTATGTACATCTTTTCTTGTATACTTCATGAATTCTTCCACTTTTCACATGAATGTTTCTAGCGCAGTGGTTCATGAATTGTCCTACTTGAATGTTTCCTCTTTTTACAATTGGT
Source organism: Sequoia sempervirens (assembly GCA_007258455.2). NCBI lineage: Eukaryota > Viridiplantae > Streptophyta > Pinopsida > Cupressales > Cupressaceae > Sequoia > Sequoia sempervirens. The sequence continues at coordinate 1,651 of VDFB02353438.1, forward strand.
TCCAATAATACTAAATATTCTAACAAGGTTCTAATGACTTTTGTATTCTTAATCAAGGAAATGATATTCAACGCATTTTATAACCTTTCCCTTCTTGTATTGATGTGTACTAAAGTAATTGTAGCATTGAGTGTTGCATTGTGTAGAATACTTCTATCGACCTCCTTTCAAATTAACATCTCCTTCATCTAGGAGGGAAAATGAAATTGAAATTTAGGTCTATTGCTTTAAAGTTTTCTTTAGACCCAAGCAAGAAATATTTCATATGCTTGTGATCTGCCTCTCATTTAAAGAGTAATACAAGCTTTCCACACTGACTAGAACCTCAACAAATGAGCACATTTTAGATGTTATTGCAGCCTGTCGCATTGTGACAAAGAAAAATAAGTCAAAGTTATGCCTCAATGCAAAATAAGATGAGGAAGAATAATGAGGAGGGTTACGGTATGCCCCCTTGAGAGGACAGATGGGTTCCATGAACATGGGTGTGCTCTCGAAATTGATGAGAAGACTAGAGGATGAAAGACAAAAGAAATGTTATCTTGGAAGGGCATGGATATTAGCATGGAAGAGAAGGGAGGATGAAGATGGAAAGCTAGATGAAAAAAAAAAGATAGGGGAACCAACTTTCATACTTACATTTTTATATTTATCATCATTGGGCAGATTATTGTAATGGCCAACAAACACCATGATATGACATAGACCAAGGTGTGCAAGGTTGTACCATCACGTGAGATAAGTAGTCACAGACAAGGATGATCATGACTCATACAAAAAGAAACATTTTTCCCCAGTCTTTCTACCATAACCAACCACAAGCAGAAAAAGACAAGAAGTACAAATCATGAAATGTCGTTGCTTCTCTAAATCCTATTTCCAGGACATCCTCAAGAAACTAGCAACATGGTTACCAAAAAGGACAAAATAAATCCAAAACCATCATCATGATACATCGCTGCTTTTCTAAATCCCGGAGTCAAGACATCACTGAGAAACTAGTAACATGAGTGTCAAAAGACAAGACAAATGGCATGATACGTCACTGCTTCTCTAAATCCTATTGTCGAGATCTCGCTGAAAAACTAGTAACATGATGAAAAATCAATAGACAAGTGCCAAGTGTTTTCCAAGTGTTTTAATGTCAAGATGTCTAGTTTGATGTCGAGATGCCAGGGTGTCAAGGTTTTGATGATGCCAAGATGATGAGTGTCGAAGATTGCCAAATTCAGGAAGGACACATCCTGAGTAATGTTGATGTCAAGAGGAGAAACCCCCAAAATTCGAGAGGATCCTTCAAAATTCTAGGTGACAGTGATGATGCCTAGGAAGGACACATCCTAAGGCATAAATAATAGGGGTTGTTCTTTAGGACACATCTGAAAGAACATTGATGTCAAGAGGGGTGATCCTTAAATGTCAAGAGGATTGCTCAAAATGTCGAATGACGATAACGATGCCTAGGAAGGACACATCCTAGGGAATGATTAAATGATGGGCTACCCTTTAGAAGGACACATCTAAAGAGTAAGCAAGATTTGACTAGCTTGACTAAGTTTGACTGAGATTGACTGATTTTGCTATGCCAAGATGATTGTCATGTTCTGTTGACAGATTGTCAAAGTTCACTTGGGTAGATTGTTCATTTAAGTTTAAAGACTATTTCATACATGTGTGCAAAAATTGTGCAATGAACCCTAATGGACTGACCTAGTGCGGCCTCGGGGGCCCATCGAGAGATAGCCTTGCCTACATCATGCACTCAGAGACCTCGTAGTTTGACACGACTAAAGACTTTTTCTTGTTGACGAAAGATTAAGTCATGATTTATTTTAACAAACCTAATAGGACTGACCTAATGTCTCAAGGGCTCGAAGATGAGCCTTGCCTACGTAGCAAATGCACAGAGACAACGTAGTTCGACAATGACAAAGACTATTCAAGACTTGAATTGACGTGATTGTGTTGACTGACATGATTCTGTTTTGGAAGTTTGTGTTTTCTTTAGGACATTTTTCAATTTTTAGGTCTTTTTTCAGGACATTTTTATGATTTTTAGGCCTTTTTTTAGGACATTTTCTGGTTTTTAGGTCTTTTTTCAAGACATTTTCTGATTTTAGGTCTTTTTTAGGACATTTTCTAATTTTTAGGTCTTTTTTAGGACATTTTCTAATTTTTAGGTCTTTTTTCAGGACATTTTCTAGTTTTTAGGTCTTTTTTCAGGACATTTTCTAGTTTTTAAGTCTTTTTTCAGGACATTTTCTTATTTTTAGGTCTTTTTTAGGACATTTTCTTATTTTTAGGGATTTTTGACATATTTATGATGCATGTGAATGATTTCAAGGATAGACATGATTGTGTCACTAGTCAAGTTGAATACCAATTGACAAGTGATAATGAGGACGTTGTTTGATGGGTGGTTGCATAACATGATTGGAATGACTTGTGTTCATGACTAAATGGGATGATGATTACCCTTAGACCATTTGACAAGGGAAAGCCAAGATAGGTGATAGACATGAAAGACTGATTGGTGGCCTTGGTAGGAGACATGCGACTAGAGGAATTGGCATATGATCTTCAAGGACTATGTCACATAGGGATAATGAGGTTATGACGACAATGACATGATGTTGCATGCATAGTTTGTGACCAAAGGATTGACATGTCAAGATTTTTTCCCAAAGCATGATTTATGTTTTCATAGTTTATGTCAAAACCAAGGTAGCTAGGAAAATGGACAGGGGAATGATATGGATGAAATGGATGGGTGTAAATGTCATGAGGAAATGGGAAAATGAGACGACTTGCCCCCAAGTGTAAAATTCCACATTGATGATTTATTTTACACATGACGCCTGTTTGCCAGGTTTTCATCATGGTATTTATCCAGGGTGCCTGTTTGCTAGGTTTTCACCGTTGGACAAAATTTTTCTCTTTACTATTTTCTTGACTTTTATTTTTTTGATGTCACATGGATGCATGTTTGCCAGGTTTTCATCAAGGTGACAATTTTTTTGATTTTTCAATTTTTTTTTTGTATTTTGATTTTGCAAATAGCCTAGATGCTTTAGATGACCATTGACTATTCTGATTCCACTGACGGTGTCAATGTAGAGACTGGTGCCATGATATGCCAATAATGACCTTGCTGAAGAAGTTGTCTTGTTAGGATCATAGCGCTTGTATGCAACTGATTGATTTCATTGTGATCCTTTTTGATACTAGAGTTGGCCTTATCAAAATATGCACATCGCAATAGAGTGCCATGAGAGTCCTTGTGATAAAGAGTTGCTGCCATGATGTGACGGATTTGTGACATGGGATTTTTGGACTTTAGGTGAGATGTAGGATTACGACAAATGATGGTAGATGTGGAAAGGTTGTTTGGACGTTTGGATGAATCACTTTTTATTTTCCAAACTTGGGATGGTGGATGACGAATTTTGAAATTTTGATTGGGACGACGTTTGGAACCAACACTCTTAGATGCCTTGTTTGATGACCATTTTGAAGGAGGTGGACATTTGTTATATGTGGGAGTCCTTTTTTCTTGTGGCTCCACATTTTGATTAACTTTTTCTTTTGTCATATTTTCTTTGCTTGATCCACTTTTCTTTGGGATCCATTTTAATTTCATTTGTCCACTTGTATTTTTGTCTGATTTGATGGCCTTTGACATTTGATTTTTTACTTTGTAAGACTTGTTTTTTTTGGTTCCAAAGGGAAGGTTTAAGATGTTGAGAATGATGGTTTATGGTGTAGGTGGATGGGGTGTTGGCAACAATCTTATGACAAGGATTTCTCATGGAATCTATTTTGACGTTTGTATTTGACAAGGTTGCCCCCAGTATCGAGGAGGTTCCACTAACATCATTTGATTTACTAACTGAAGAATAGCCAAGACCTTGATGTCTGTAATTTTCCTGAAGTTGTATTGGGTCTTGAATGCCTTGCTCGAGTATGCCTAGTCCTTTGCCTTGATAATGCATGCTTTGACAGATTACGTTTGTGATGGGGTATTTATTGTTTTGAAAGCAAGATGCTATCCCATCATGGTATATGTGGACATTGTCACTTGTAATGTTCTCATCTGTGAGAAATCCGGCTTTGACAAGAGTAGATGACCCTAGTTGATAAAGTGTCTTTGCTTCATTGTCTTGTTGGCCATCTTTCTGACTGATATCTTTAGTCTGATCTTGTGACATGTCAAGTTCAAATGATTTTGTTGGTGCATCCAAGGCAATGTCAAACCCATCATTATGTTTAGTGTCATAGAGTCCAATGATTTCAGCTATAACTTTATCAAGTGCAAGCATGTCCCTAGTGGAAGATTCTTTTTTTGGAGGAATATCGTCTATGTGTCTCATGGAGGCAAGTGTTTCATTTCTGGAAGTGGATGTGCTTGGATTTTGAGTAGGATTAGTCTCAGATGTTTGGTCATGAATGGCATAAAGGTCGATGAGTGGATCATTTTGGATTTCTTGGTCAATAGTAGGGTCTTGGTCAAAGATGGGGTTGTCACAAATGATATAATCGGAAATGGAATTTTTGTTAAGGATAGGTGTATTTTGAATGTCATGGTTATCTTGAAGGGTTTCTTGAATGGAATTTAAGATAAGGTCATGGGATGGACTACCTTGTTCTTGACATGAAGGTGACGTTATAATGTCATGCTTTGAGCTTTCATTTTGACATGTATCCTCAAGTTTAGACAATGGGATTTGACTTTGTACAATGATAGAATTTTCATGACTAAATGCAGCTTGTGAGGGAGTGACTTGAAAAGGATTAATGGATGAAGAACTAGGATAGGACATCAGGACTTGGACTGGACTAGTATGTGAAGGACTAGGATATGGCATGGGGACTTGGACTAGATTAATAAGGTATGATGTGGAGACTTGACATGAGTTGGTAGATGGTTCATAAGGCATGTAGACTTGGATGGGATTGGTAGGTGAAGGACTAGAATATGATGTGGACTCGTAATGGACTAGTGGATAGTTGGTTTCCCTTGTCAAGGTTAGGATAAGGGTGATAACTAGATGTTTGTTGTGAATTAATGGTAGGATTTATGTTAAGTGACTATTGATGGTGAGGGTAGATAGATGGAGGGTAGATGGATGGAGGTCTCAAAGTATTTATGTCAAATCCTTGTGGTAACTTAGCCCCTTTGTCCAAAAGCATGGATAAATACCTTTGAGGGTCATGTAAGACTAATTTTTCTACAAAGGAGGCTATATTAGGATTTTTCATTGCAGCTTTTAAGTCTTCTACATATGCTCGTCCATTTTGGTCTCTTTGTATGAATGGCTTAGAAGGATTTTGTGATGAAAATGGCATGTTCATGGAAGATTGCATGTTCAAGTTGTGAAATGGGTCAGAAAAAGTCCAATGTTGGTTCATGTCATAAGTGTTATTATCAATGTTGGGATTGAAATCTTGTCCAAAGTTTTCCATTTTGTTGTCTTTGTCTTTAAAGCCTAGTCTCAACCATAAAAGGGGATTGCTCAAATGAGGATGATGACAATGCAAGTATGAAACTAGCCTATTTTTTTGGAGTTCACCAAATGTGAGATGGGGTTAGAGATCAAATAGAATAGATAAAGTGACAGCTAACACTTCTAAACTATTAACCTCATCCAAACAAGAGAAAACAAAGTAAGCATAAGGAAAATAAAATATTAAATTAAACTACTCCCCATGCTTGAACTTGAATCACTTCTCTTGCTCTCCTATTTCACCTTTTGAAAATATGCCCTTAGATTTGTAGTGTGACTTGTGCAAATACCTACAAATGATAAGTAGAAAGTTGGAGAAGAATAGCTATTAAGCTGAAAATGGAGAAGGAAGGTTGCTTTTATAGACAACCATTTGAATGGACGGTTAAGATTAATCTTCTAGAAAGATTCCAAGATCAATGGATAGGAATTCATGAGAGGGATGTTACGAAATGGATGGTTGAGATTAAGTCTTAGAAAATATTCCAAGATCAATGGTCCATAATTGATGCACCAAGAATATGCTATTCTTGGAGGAATCATGACAGGAAGACATGCAAAGACATGCAGGCCATGACAGACATGTAGGCTAGGATAGGCATGCAAGGACATGCAGGGACATGCAAGCTATGACAGGAAATGAATGTTATGACAGGGGATTATGACAGGGTATCTTTGACCAAGTGGTGCATAAATAATTTATTTTAAATTATTTATTCAAAAGAAATATTGAAATGGACAAGTGGAAAATAAATAATTTATCAAATTATTTATTTAGAAAGAAATGACAAAAGACATTTAATTAAATTAATCAATTTAATTAAATAGAGAATGAAAAATTGAACATGGGATAGTTAAATAAGTTTTATGTTGTTTTGCTGCAGAAAATAAGGACCATGAATGAATGAAAATAATTGTGTGTGCTTTAACTATAGATGAAAGGTGACAAAATAATTAAATAAATAATAATTTATTTAACTATTGAAGAAGAGGAAGAAATTAGTGACACAATTAGTTTATCTAATCAATCAGGATAGAATAAATAGACATGAATTAATTAAATAATTAAAATTATTTAATTAATAGATGAAAATGGACTGGATAACATAATTAAGTATCTTAATTATGCTAGGATGAAAGTGGCGAGAAATGGAGCTTGCGGGCCTAGGTTAATTTTCAGTGTCTACAGTTATTAGTTTCAATGGCAAGATTCTTGCACTAATCTGATCTGCCTCAAATTAGTGCCATTTATTCACACATTAGTATCATTTATTTTGATGTCTATTGTGAGGAAATATGGCATAAATATTTAGAAATAATAATAAATATTGACTTTTTTTTTGGTCTATCACAGTGAAATAATTCACATGATGATGCAACCACTAGATTTTAGAGGGTTTTCATGTTATTCTAGAGTTCTTTCTAGTGTTAATCTATAGACTCCTTTCATGCTTTGGGTATGTAGCAATGGTCAAGTTTGTAACAAGCAATTTGATGGATGTCTTGATGGTCCACAATGGCATGGTTGAGATTTAAGATAATATGGCTATTACATTAAAGTCTTGAATAGGAGATTATATCCTTTAGAATTATAAGATCCATTTTATTTTATATGCTCTTGTACTTCTCTATAGGCAGAAACTATGTTGAACCTTACATATGGTAACCTATTGTACTTATAAAATTACTTAGAAACTTGAAGGTCATGTTATCTTTGTGTAACTACATAAGATTAGAATGAGTCTTTCAATTGAATGATGCACATAAATTCACATGATGTAATCATCTCAAAGAAAATAAAAATATGTGTAAATAAATTATAAGAACATTACAATGATGCAAGAGCATCTGGGTGCAAAGGAAAACTTGCACAACAAAAAAAAGGGTATGTGCAGGATCATGATGGGCCAAAAAGTGGCAATATGATGCGTATGTGGCTGATGACTATTTTTTCACCCAAAATTGATGAAACAAAAAGGGTTTTTAAAGGATACTCTCATCTTTCCATCGATATAAATTATGCTTTACTTTGAATTTAATAAGTAATTATTATTCATTTTCTATTCAAATTATGACTAAAATCCTAATCGATGGGCTAATTGAAAAAGATCTATAGCATTCAAACGATATCACATTTTTTGAATCCAAAACATGCAACACGTTCTATGCTTCACATACTATAGGATTGAAAAAATAAAAATTGAATTTCATGAATTCTTGACCAAGTTAAGGTGGTCAGACATACGAGTTTTTATATTTTTTAAAATTTATAATAAAAAATTCATAATTAATTATTTACTTGGATTTTTATTTTTTAAAATATGAATCACATTGGGGCATGAGTCCTCTACTTATATCTAAAATATTATAAAAAAATATTATCATTTTATTGTGGTTAGGGTGGTCAGACAAACACCTACTTCTTATTTTTTCGCTAAAATTTAAGTACCACTGCATTGAAATTTCAATTTTTCACCAAATAGATTTTTTTTTTAAAACAAACCTAGTAGTTTAAAAATTAAATTAAATTTTATACATATTATATTCTTACATATTTTTGAAATAATATGGATAACTTATTCAAATTTTTACGTCAAGTTTCCTAACTCTGATTTTTCTAAATTTTTTGCCACTTAAGGGCCTGATTTTTCCATTATGATCCTACATATACCCAAAATATTTATTTTATTCTCCTTTGAATTTTGACTTTGGTTGTGGTATTGAAGGCATGATTTATTTTTAAAGTATTCTCTCCACACGCTCCTCAATATCGAATTGTTTTACAAGGTTGAACAATTAAATTAAATTTGGAATTTCTTTTTGGTGCTTGAAATAGATTTTATTCAAAATTTAGATGTCAACACTAAACCCCATGCTCAAACATGAATTTTTCAATTTGAAATCCTTTATAACTCCCATGATTTTGAAAATTGTTTGTCATCAGTGTTGGAATCTTCAAGGTGTAAGTGCTTAAGGTAGTGGAGCTGCATGAATAAGATAATGGATGTTAATTAAGGAAAATATCAAAAAAATATCACGAAAGAACAATTAAGGGGTTGAATGCATGAACCCCATGCCCATAATGGAGGAGGTAGAGGTTTGAATGGTATTTTTGGGAGAGGAAGATTTTTTGAGTTGTAACTGTGAGACTCAGTCTTAGTAAATTGAGTATAACTTTCTTATATTAGAAAAAAAAATAAAAATTAAATGTTCTGTAAAGCCGAGAAGTAGATGCATAAAAACTAGAAACCATTTTAGAAAATTCGTTCAAATGAGGGAGTATTGAAAGGTAGAAAGTGATGGGTTTTAGAAGCTCTGAGACATAAAAAGAAAGAAAACTCAAGTAGAAGTGTGAAGGAGAGCATCTGGGCACCCCATTTTCCATGCTAAAAAGTTGGAAAGGTGGTGTTGCTGCTATTTTGATAATGTTCAAGTAGCTGATTTTTGAGTTTTGTAAATCATATTTGTAAAAGTTGAAGGCATTCTTGACTGTAGATTATTTCAAGGAGGATTTGATTTTTCCAATGTGCTGTTGAAATTGAAGATTCAAAAATATTTTCCATTGGATATTTATTTATGAGAATGCATTTTATGTTATGGATTCTTGGATGGGTTGTTTGACAAAACCCCTCATCCTTGACAGCATCAAATGGTATCAGAGCAAGAAGATTGGTTGGGAAGTTTTACAACAGTTGATTGGTAAGAAAGTTGAAATAATTTTATAAATGTTATCCTCCAATAGAGGTTAAGGATGGGTAGAAGGCGTACGAGAGAGAGGTGTGTCTTCCAGAAACCAACTATTGGATAGAGGATAAGGAAGAGTGAATTTGTTGTAGAGAGGACCTGTGACTGTAGAGGGTTGATACCCTGAAGCAAGAGATATTGTTGCAACGAGAGCTTGTAACTGCAGAGGGACTTGTGAGTCTTTGAAGATTACTTTGAAGAAGAGGATAAGATGGGTCATGATAAGGCCTGTGAGGATTTCACCTATGGGAGAATGGAAAGAAAAGAGGTTTACAAAATGGGCTATTGAAGAATTAAAGAAGATTGAGACTAGAGTGGAAGCCTCAAAAAT
>VDFB02353439.1:0-13092 GCA_007258455.2 Sequoia sempervirens
AAATTAGAATGAATCAAGTCCAACACCTCAAAATATTTTGGAGAAATAAAATACAAAATTGAACATGGTTTTGCTTTCTATAATTGTAATGTTTGCAAAAATCAAACTCAATATTACAATCATTCATCCCCTTAACAAGATTTTTATTTTTTAGGGTTCTAAGATCCTTCTCACCAATATGTTCAAGCCTTTGGTTAATAGCATAGTTTTCTCTACTGCAAGTTTCATCTCCATAAAATGAGCACTCTTGGGTACTAAAAAAGTATGACCATCAAAAGTAGATGCAATAATATTATTTTCTAATGGTTTCCATGGTAAGGATAGTGACTCAAAAATTCTTTTCTTCATGTCTCCATAATGACTATTACATTAAACCATGCATGCATCCAACTAAAATAGTGTGCCTATCTAAACACCCTTAGCAAGCACCATAGCTCCTCTAGTCATCTTGCATCCTCTATTCAAGACAACTATTTTCACATCCACAATATTCAATTTACATACTGATAACAAGTTCTATGCTAAAACAGGGATATGTAATACATCACCGATACCCTTCACTCTATCATCAGAGAATTGAATCAAAAATCTTCCATGACCAAATATATTTAGATGAGATTCATCACCCAAGTACACCTTCCCACCATCAAACTCTTCATAGTTTGAAAACCAACCCCGATGCAAGTTCATGTGAAATGAAGCACCAGAGTCAATCGACCACACATCTTCAGATGCATGCATTACTAAGGCAGTGACAAATGCGTCACCATCATCCTAAGTTTAGACTTATCTCAATCAAAATAATTTTTCTTCTTCTTATTTTGTCCACTTTTCCCTTCTTATGAAAGTGACAAGGTTTTCTACAATTCAAATACAAATCCTTGGACTTTCTAGGAGACTTAGATCTCCCATAGGATTTGGATCTTCCTTTGTTTTCTTTCTTTGTATCCTTCTTCTTTCCTTTCTCCTTGGGTTTACCATGAATTGAAAGAGCCTCCTTAACTAATTTAGAGCATTTTCTTTGCATCTCCTTAAACAACAAAGATACAACCACATCACCCATCTCGAAAGTGGTAGTGGTACTTCCAATGGGCATAACAAGGTGGCACCATGAATTTGGTAACAAACATAGTAATGTTATACAATGATCCTCATCCTCCATCTTCACACCAATAGAGGACAACTAAAAAACAAGCATATTTGAACAAAAAGGAAATGGGCATCCACGTTTTAGGAGATGGAACTTGGATCTATTTTGTACTTTGGTTCATTAGGAAACCATGATCCCTCAACCAAGTGACTTGATTGAGGAATGGGTTAGGGGTTTCCTTGTGTGATTAGACAAGGGTTCACCATTTAAAATGAAGCTCAAAGGAGAAATGAAAAGACTCATGCACAAACACTAGAAACTTGAAAACATGAAATCAAATTGATAAACAAAATGAAACAAAAATTACCTAGAGGAGTGGAGAGGCCAAAACAAGGTCTGAAAACCCTAAAAAATCTACTGTTTGAGGCACATTGGGCTGATACACTAGGTGGGGCTATTTATTCTTACTATAGGATTTTGGGAAAAATATGAAATCTTTTGGTGACTAAGAAGGATCTACAGAAAGATACCAAAATGGCTATATTGGGACTCATATGCCCAGTAGGGAGATTTAGTCCCATTACTAGGGTTTTACTAATATTTTTGTAGCCTCTAGTGATCTGTAGCTTCCTTCTTGTCTGATCTTCAAGTTTGAAAGTCTAAATTATGTCTTGTAGGTGAGTTTTTGTGAAGATGACAACTTCTTGACAACTTTGACAACTTTTGCAAAATTTTCTTCAAAGGATCTTTAAGTTCCAATTCACCTAGATCCGTAAACACACATCAAGAGAGAAAAATGTTTTTTGTTAGGGAATGTGGGTTTGCCTTGGTTAAACCACATTATGGTAATTAAACCTTGAGATAAAATGAAATAGCATGAAGGAATGAGGAATGAACAAACACAATATTGCAACTCACCAAACCCTTGAAATGAAGGTTGAAAACTTGTGTGAAATGGCTAGCATAAATGTGGATCTTGACTCTTGATTGAATTCTTGAATGCTTGCTTGAATCATGAAACCTACATCACAAATATTATCTCACAAACACACATGATGTATGAAGACATTTGACATGATGCTTGAATCTTGAATATTGCTCCAAATGCTTGATGATTTGTTCTTGAATTCTCTTGAATGAATACTTGAATTCTCATACTTGATCACTTGAATTTTCTAGGAGAAATTATGTGAAATAACCTTGTAATTATACTTTTTTATGCCTAATTTCTCAAAATTTCAACACTACAAGCTGACATAAAATCTAGGATAATAAAATCCCACCAAGAATTTAAATTAAAATAGGTCCAGGTTAAAGGACTCATACACCAAGTTGGGTGTATGAGTCCTAGTGGCTTAAACCTATGACACAAATTCCAAGAAGTGTTAAGTTTAATGTAACATTTAAAATCAGGTCCTAAGACGTAGGTGGGACCCATACTCCCAGAGGGGTGTATGAGTCCTAGATCCCTAAATATGGAACACATAACCACAAACATTGAATTATGATTTTTTATTTATGATATGTTCGGATTACCCTTGGAAAAATGCATTTAATTAGGCTTGTGGATGCAAAATAGGACCAATTAAGGCATAAATAAACCAAATTTTAACAAGGAGGGCCCAAAAAAGTGTGAAAATGTAAAGGGATGCATTTTTTTGCACTGCATTTAGCCCCCAATTTAGTGAGAGGATGACCTTGTGTCAAACTCACACTAAGGTAGAAAAATTCTCATCAAGAGGGGTCTAAGTGTACAAATGCTAGTGATATAGGACGACAACAATCAAGAGGGATGATCAAGCCCCCAGGATTGAGATCCTATAACAAACCAATATAGGAACAAAAGAACACACATGTGAATGATGTATGAAGCAATAACAAGATACAAGTATACACTACCAAAGACATAAAGAAGAAAGAAAAGGAAAAAAGAGAGAGGGTGGATCAAGCCTCGATTTTTTGTCCAACACGATGTGGATCAAGCCTTAGTTGTTTGTCTAAAAAAAGTTTACAAGTGGAACATGATGTCCACTATGCAAACAAAACTCACTATAAGGCTAGTGGAACTCGGTATCCACTAGGTGAGCCCCAAGCAAAACACATACACACACGTACGGTATATGCTCACACGTAGACAAGTGAGTGGTTATGGGAAAAGTCATGCCTAAGTGTATCTACCCTATATGTACTACTAACCATACCAAAGCTATATACCTCTTGATAAATTTGATAAGGTGCCACACAACACGAACAATAGGATCTATGAGGTAAGAAAAACTTCATATGCTAACACCCATGAACAAACAGGATGGCTCCACATGCAAGAAAAGTGTGTTAAATGCAATGCAGCCATATAACAATTATTGTAAATGTGTGAAATAGTATAAGTACATTCAAAGGAGTTTTTCTTAGTTCATGTAAGGTCTTAACTTAGGGAACATTATTTGTAATTTCTCCAAGAGAAGACCAATTGGAGAATAGAAGATTCATAACTTAGGAATGCACCCCGCTTTGTCATTTCCACTCGCGAGAAATGAATATGCCAAGAGAGATCACCTTGAAGGAAATCACACCCAAATGTCATCAACAAGAAAGATGCACCACATGAAGTAAAAAATAATACAATGAAATATGAGTTGTAAAATTCAAAAGAATAATGCCAGTGTATACCCCCACTTTAAAGAAATTTCTAAAACCCATGCTATGATAAATTACTTTAAAGTAGCAAATGATAAATGATAAAAAGACATGAGAACTTATCTAGAAATCCCACTACCAATTCATGTGTTTCCAAATGAAGCTATGTCATGAAAATGGGGTTTCCAAAATGAAACTTGTGAATCACATGGGATCCACGGGATTTAGTGGGCCATTATATCTCTTTGATACAATGTTTTTAGAGAGCTCATAAACATCAACATTCCATAAATACTCATGGAACGTGAATAATAATACAAAGAGAGTTAAACAAAAGAAAATATTTTATCAACATGGAAGAGACTTTAAATTGTTTGAAACCTTGTGTCATCCCCAAAAGGAAAACACAAGACAAAGAAAAGATAAAATATTTACGACATATAGAAGAATGTAGATACAAATAGAGGAATGTCACAAAGAGAGATACATCAAACAAAATGGTATGAGAGATCACATTACGCACATGCAATCACACACATAACACAAAGAAAAAAGACTAATGCTATTATGTGAGTCAACCTATAGCAGGTCATTTGCATCCTAATCTTCTTCATCATATGCAAAAGATGAAAAACTAGCCAAAGGGACACCATCACATGCCAAAACTAAGACAAGGGTAACTAGCCCCTTACCCCCACTAAGAGTAGGATAAGGATGAGCTGAGATAGGTGATGAGAAAGAGCTCCTTGAATTTTGAAATACTTTACAATGAATTTTAAAACATGCAATAGTGAGGATGTTATGATCCTACAACTGTTACATGGCAAGGAGTAGAAGGGCACACTTTTAAGGGACTATTTCTATGTTATCAAACCTTTTAAATATTCATTTTAAAGCATGAAAATAATTAGTGCTATGTCCAATAATTCATGTTCTTAGGCTTATTGATTCTAGTGGGAGGTGGAAATTCAATCCATCATATATAAAGAAGTTTCTCTATTTTTTGTTCAATTTCTGTTTTAGTATGAAGGAATGATAAATTTTTGACTTTATAAGGTTTATATTTCTTACTTGTTTTAGAAGCTTGTTGAGGTGGATTAGAAGGATGAGGACCTAAGATAATCCTATCATAATTTTGAAGCATTGGTTGTTATTTAGGAAGGAGGACACTTATGTCGGGAGGAGGATCTTGATATCCTATTGCTTTGGTATCTTCAATTGGTATTTGTTCTAAGAGTTTATGAATTTCATTTTCGCTTGTTGTGTCACATCCTTGTTTTCTTAAAATCATGAAGCCTTTTCCATAAGTCTCTTTTAGGTTAATTGATGTGTTGTTCACTTTGTTAAAATAGGATGTTTGAATGTTGCTCGGTTAGAGGTGTTAGGTTCACCTATTGTAGGGAGCTTAGGTTTAGTTTGTGTCTCAATTTTAGGATGTAAAAGATGGAACATCTCAAGTTATGTTGGTTGTTTCATGGAAGGATGAAAGGATGCATTAGTCTCAATATTTTCAAGGTAATTGTTTATAAAGTTGTTCATGCTATCATTGTCTTCTCCAATGATGTCAACCTCACGAGGAGGACATGCATAAGGATCCGATTGAGCATGAGTGGGTTCAATTGCATTAGGATCATTTCCAAAAGCATAACTTGACACATGTACTAATGATTTAAAATAAATCCAAAACTTACCAAAGCATATGTCCATGATGAAATGAAAGACTAGTAATTGACTAGTTTAGAATGCAAGAGATCTTAAAATGATGAGATTGCAATTTGATGTTTACAAATGCACCTAAAATGAAACTAATTATGAAAATATTCCCAATGATAGTAATTCTGCAAACTGAAGCAGTAATGTAAAGACAACAACTAGAAGCATAGATGACTAGATATTAATGATGTAAAATGTAGATTCAAATATAAATAGGGACTAATACGCCCATATGGGTGAATGAGTCCCACATAGGGTTTTTGGAAGGTTCAGATAGTGAAAAATAGATAACACAAAATACCTAGAAATCTGAGAAAAATACTTGTATAGGGACTAAATCGCCCTGATGGGTGATGAGTCCCAAATTAGGGTTTTTAAGACTAAATAAGAAAATTATTAGTTTATTTGAAGGTGTGTAGGTTGTATGGACAATGATTTTTTGCAATTATAGATTTCCAATGAAATTGAATGATGCAAAAATACAAAAAATGAAACCTATATGCACTTTTCACTAATGTAATGTTTAGAAGCCCTAAATGAAATTCAACTAATGAAAATCTAATGTAAAGTTAATGCAATCTAGATCTAGGACTAAAATTCTCTCCAAATCAAAAATTCAAGGGTCTTCATGTTGGGTTCACCAAAATGAACACAAAGGAAATGGGTGTCCACCTTTTAGGAGATGGAACTTGGGCCTATTTCGTGCTTTGGTTCATTAGGAAACCAAGAATGATCAACCAAGTGACTTGATTGAGGAATGGGATAGGGGTTTCCTTGTGTGATTAGATGGTGGTTCACCATTTAAAATGAAGCTTCAAGGGAGAAATACAAACACTCATGCACAAACCCTAGAAAATTGAAAACATGAAATTAGATTGATAAACATAATGAAATAGAAAAATACTTGGAAGAGTGGAGAGGCCAAAACAAAGTCTGAAAACCCTAAAAATCTATTGTTTGAGGTACACTGGGACTGATACACCAGGTAGGGTGATCTAGTCTTGCTACAGGATTCTAGGAAGAATCTAGAATATTCTAGTGACTGAAGAATCTAGAATATTCTAGTGACTAAGCCGGATCTACAGAAAGATGCCAAAAGGGATATACTAGGACTCATACACCCGATAGGGTAATTTAGTCTCGTTACTAGGGTTTGAATGATATTTTTCTATCCTCTAGTGATCTTCTTTAGCTTCATTCTTGCCCGATATTCAAGTTTGAAAGTCTAAATTTTGGCCTGTAGGTGAGTTTCCATGAAGATGACAACTTCTTGACAACTTTGAAATTTTTTGCAAATTTGTCTTCAAAGGATCATCAAGATCCAATTCGCCTAGATCTACAAAAACACATCAAGAGAGAATTTTTTTGTTTTAGTTCAAAATAGGGGTTTGCCTTGGTCAAACCCCGTTTTGGTAATTAAACCTTGAGATAAAATGAAATAGCATTAAGGAATGATGAATGAACAAATGCAATGTTGCAACTCACCAAACCCTTGAAGTGAAGGTTGCAAACTTGAGTGAAATGGCTATCATAAATGTGGATCTTGACTCTTGATTGAATGCTTGAATGCTTGACTTGAATGCTTGCTTGAATCATGAAACCTACATCACAAATCTTAGCTCACAAACACACATGGTTCATGAAGACCTTTGACATGATGCTTGAATCTTGAATATTGCTCTAAATTCTTGATGATTTTCTCTTGAATGCTCTTGAATGAATACTTGAATGCTCATAAGATGACTTGAATTTTCTAGGAGAAATTATGTGAAATAACCTTGTATTTATACTTGTTTATGCCTAATTTCTAGAAATTACAACACTATAAGATGACATCAGATCTAGGATAATAAAATCTTGCCAAGAATTTGAATTAGAATAGTTCCAGGTTAAAGCTAGACTCATATGCCAGGTTAGGTGTATGAGTCCCT
The DNA here is from genome assembly GCA_007258455.2 of Sequoia sempervirens. NCBI lineage: Eukaryota > Viridiplantae > Streptophyta > Pinopsida > Cupressales > Cupressaceae > Sequoia > Sequoia sempervirens. The sequence continues at coordinate 7,372 of VDFB02353439.1, forward strand.
ATGGCTTAAACCTAGGACACAGATTCCAAGAAGTGTTAAGTTTAGTGTAACATTTAAAATTAGGTCTTGAGACCTAGGTGGGACCCATACACCCAAAGGGGCATATGGGTCCCATATCCCTTGATCTGGAACACATAACCACTAACATTGAATTATGATTTTTCATTTATGATATATCAGGATTACCCTTGGAAAAATGCATTTAATTAGGCTTGTGGATGCAAAATAGGACCAATTAAGGCATAAATAAACTAGATTTTAACAAGGAGGGCCCAAACAAGTGTGAACATGTAAAGGGATATATTTTTCTACACTACAATTTTAAAAGAATCTAGGTGATCCACAACATATCCTCTATCCTCCATCCTTAGAGATACCAACTTCTTTCTTAGGAATAACTTATTTACTAGGGATTTATCTTGATAAATTTCTCCAAGTTTTTTCCACAAAGATGTTTTCTCCTCATGAACATTTAACAATATAGAGTCAACCAAAAAGAGTCTTATGTGACCCTTAGCCTTCTAATCTATTTGATCCCAATATTTTTGTTTCATGCCTGTTGGAATGGAATTGGATACTACAAGATATAGATCTCTATCCACCAATAGGTCCTCTATCTTGAGTTTCCACAACTCAAATTTTCCTCCATTGAAATTCTCTAATTCAAACCTCCCAAATGTGCTAGCCATATCTCCTATAAAAAATATTACAAACCCACTACACACTTGAATGAAGATCCATGCAAAAAAACCTCTACCCAAACAACTAGGATCAAAGGTGATCAATATCTGATACCAACTGAAAGGAAGCAAGGTATGCAAAAATGCTTCCTAAAACTGATCTAAAGAGGAGAGATTTATAGTTTAAATTATTTTACCATTACAATATGAGATGCACAATAGAAATATTATTAACATAACATTGCATGAAAGTATAAAATATCACAACACAAGATATACATGGGGAAAATTCTTTCAGGAGAAAAACCCCACACTCTAAAACCTACACAATTTATTATCTGACTAATGGTGATTATAACACACTTGCAATGCAAGTTCTTCCAAGAGTATAAAATATCGAATTTTGGAGAAATTTCAATAACATAACAATACCTATAGGGTAAATGCAAGAAGATGAGTCCATGAAACATGGAAGTTTTTTCCTTAGCAAAAAACCCAAAATTGACTTCAACAAAATGGGATCCCATTTTAATTTAGAAAAGGGGATTCTGTTCTAAAGTAGGATCTCATTTCATAAAAAAATTATTTTTTTATGCTTTTTTGAAATGAGATCCCATTTACAAAACGGGATCCCATTTCAAAAAACTTAAAAAAATATTTTTCTATGCTTTTAAGAAACGAGATCCTACTTTGAAATCGAGATCTTGTTTCTTAAAAGCATAAAAAAATATTTTTTTTATGAAATGAGATTCCGTTTAGAACGAGATCCCGTTTTTTAAATTGAATTTTGGTGGTTTTGCTTTGTTGTTGAGTACAGGAAAGAGCTTGGGACCGCTTTGGACCTAGTTTGACTGCAACGAAGGTCGGCCACCAATGTCACCAAATAGTATTGGACCTTATGTCTGAAGACCTTTTCTGCAGAATTTTTTGATGAAATTAAAACCCATTATAGATGATATAGTTTAGATTCCAAATATATAATTTTTTTTACAATTGGATTTTTTTTTCTATTTTTCAATTAATTTCTAATGAAAATACTCCATAAACTTGAAATATTAAGGTTTTTTTAGTATTTTTTTGATAGGTAAGATTAAGTTTATATTAATATCAAAGAAGATTTTACAATTTCAGGCCCTAGACTACGGGCTACAAAGACCACCATTACAGACTTACCAAAATATCACCAAAATGACCACATAGGGTCAAAGCCAACCCGCCACCCACTAGATATTATCCCCAAAACCATTGAACTATGACATTGATATGCAAGGATAACAACATACAAAGCTAAGACACAAACCCTTACATATATTCACCACTAGGATAACCAACTAGAATAAAGAACTGACCCACACAATTACCATGCATTTTTTTGAGAAAAGACCCAAAACTCATATTTCTAAGCCAAGTCTAAAACCACAGTCAAGAAAAAATTCTTGAGGAATTCAACCCTTGTAGTAGCCAACTGACGATGCTCCACCAAAGCCATGTTGTTTATGTCTAGAAGGAAAGGATAATAATTTTCCATGGCGTCCGGGTCCCTCCAAGAGCATGAGGTCACATGGGAAAGAAATGCTGATACCAATCAAAGTCATAGCCAATGTCTTCTTCAGGCCCACCAACATGTCTTTCTGGAATAGCCGCTTCATTATCACCCTATCCTTAGCTTTAGGAACCCATACATCCAATAAACTAGCCAACACATGGGAAGAAATGTTGGAATCTAGACGATATCCTTCACATCTGTCATGAAACCCTTGCCAGCTAAACACTTTATTGCAGAAAATGTGAGGTAGTCCAAGTGACAGATGATCCAACTAAATCAAAATGAGGTCACTAGACCCAGGAATGCCATTTTCCTCTTCAATCTCCTCAATTGAATAAGGGGTTTCCATGTCCCTAGTTTCTAGTTCCTTAGCTGAAACCTATAGGATAAATCTTCCCATATCAAACTAAGAGAAATTCCACATCCTGGTAGCAAGAAAGATGTTAGGAAGCCAATGAAGAAATGCTAAGAAAACCCTGCCTCATCCCCTTTTATGAATATCCTAGGTGATAAGACAAGCAAAACACTTGCAGTAATGTTGATGAAAAGGTTGAAAAGACACATCAAGTGCTGACCCTTAATAATGACAAGGACATCCTGTAGGAGGCTCTAAAATGCAACTGCCACCCTCAACATTGATTTCCACCTCACCCTTTCCACCACCAAAGGCACCCAAAAACACCACCTTAGTTGCCAATGTGTTAGCCACTCTACATAGTCCTTTGTGGAGTTGTGCCCACTTGATGTATCTTGTCAACCTTGTCATCGACATTAATACAAACATTTTGCTTAGCTCGCCACCTAAGATATTCATAAAATGGGATGAAGCAGGGTTTTCTTGGCATTCCTGTGTTGGCTTCCTGGCATCTTTCTTACTGTCAAGATGTGGTGTTTCTCTCAGTTTGGTATGGGAAGATTTATCTTGCAGGTTTCAGCTAAGGAACTAGAAACTGGTGACATGTACACCCCTATTAAATTGAGGAGCTCAAAGAGGCAAATGACATTCCTAGGTTTGGTGACCTCTCTTCAAATTAGGTAGATCATCAATCACTTGAACTACCTCACATTTGCTGCAATAAAGTGTTTATTTGGAAAGGGTTTCATGGTGGGTGTGGAGGGGTATCATCTGGATTGCAACATTTCTTCTCGCGTGTTGGATAGTTTATTGGATATGGGGGTTCCTAAAGTTGAGGCTAGGGTGATCATGAAGCATCTATTCTATAAAGACATGTTGGTGGGCTTGAAGAAGACATTAGATGCGACTTCGATTGGTGTCAACATTCCTCTCGCATGTGACCTTGCACTCTTGGAGGACTCAAACGCCCTGGTAAATTATTATCCTTTCCTTCTGGACATAAACAACATGGCTTTGGTAGAGCATCATTGGTTGGCTATTGCAAGGTTCAAATTATTGAAGAAGAAGTTTCCCTTAACTTTGGTTTCAAACTCAACTTGGAAATACGAGTTTTAGGTCTTTTCGCAAAAAAATGTATGGTAATTGTGTGAGTCGAGTCTTTCTTCTGGTTGGTTGTCCTGATAGTGAATATATGTAAGGGTTTGTGTCTTAGATCTATATGTTGTTATCCTTGTGTATTAATGTCATAGTTCAATGGTTTTGGAGATAATATCTAGTGGGTGGCGGGCTGGCTCTGACCTTGTGTGGTCATTTTGGTGATATTTTTCTAAGTCTATAGTGGTGGTCTTTGTAGCGCATAGTCCAGGGCCCAAAACTATAAAATATTTTTTGATATTAATATAAAATTAATATTACCTATAAAAAAAATCAAACCAAATCAAAGAAATAAAGCTTTGTAATCCCAATAACAACAAACTTATATCCATTAACATTTATGCATTTAAAATATGAAATAATCCATTCTCGACTACAAATTCACTCCTGAGTAATGAAAATATTAAAATGTAGGTGGGATTTAAAAATCATGTTAGGTAAAGCATAAAGCCATATGCATTAACAACAAAGAGCCTGGGAAAAAACTAAACCCATTCATTTTCAGCAACATTAAATGAACCCACTGAATGAACTATGGTGATTGTGTTTATGGATAATTTTGGATTCAACAAACTGTTGTGATGTACATCATGCATGAGGATGAATGCGTGGGTGCATCCTAGCGGCTTGATAAATGTTGCCTAGAGGGCCCAATGGTGACAACATTTGTCATCAATAACTGTGGCCATTGATAGTCCTATCCATGAAGGGACATGTTGGCTTGTACAAAATCTTCATCCAAGCTACCTTTCAAACAATACCGACGAATGGGAAATTGATGAATGGTAAGCAAAAACTAGCAAGAGGAGGAATGTGCATGATCATTGTGATCATCTTGCAACCCTTGTTTGTATTTTTCTACCATCGATAGAAAAAATGAAATTGGTAAAGTTCATACAGGAAATTCCCTCGGCATAATTATGTAAAATGTTCTCAACGACAAGTGTGCACAATAATTTTGATGTTCATAGATCATCCAGACAAAGTTGACCAATAAAAAGATTATCTTACTAGGTTTTGGGAATAATATAGTTTGCATTTGTAGAAGAGGCATTAGAGGAAGATGGATCATACAATCATTTACCCTATGATTTATGCCATTGAAAATTCTCCCATTGAATAAAATCCTTAATTTTCTCTTCTTTAGGTTTAACCAAATTGGCCTTGCCTGGAAGAAGGCGACCAACCATTACTGTAATGCTCAACATTCAGGTAACCTGTGGAACCCCAACCATGACTTGGGCCTTTCCAGAGTCAATATATCATTTGGAATTGTTGGCAGTTACCTTATTTCCAATCCCAAGTAAAATCTCAACTTCCCCACAATTAATCGATATGACTGGAATCTCTCATCTTTGATCAAAGCTTCACCAACAATTTCTCTCTTTATAAGAATGACAACAACTGCAACGTGTGGATTCATCCCCAATTGTCAGTGTGCCTTTCTACTCTTTTGATAGGCTAGTTAATGGACAATAGTTAATGCTAGAGCTGCAAGTCCTTATACTGGAATAAATTGGACAAGACATATTTAACTATTTTGTATTTTAAATACTACAATTGAAAGTATATGAACAATCCTTACATTCCAAAATTTGTTCTATATTAAGATGCAGAGTTATTTAATATTATTATGGGTGAGGATTTAATAGATAATTATTTTCAATATTCATTTTAGTTTGAGAAAGATAAAGTGTAGACAAAACACACCTATGTATGTAACATTATATCATAACCCCCATCCCCCATCACAAACGCTGGACAAAACGCCCCAACAAAAAAGAAGGCCATACGAAAAAATTGCATCGACGGAAATACTTGATGGTCAGACATTAACTCTGACATGCCATCGCCTATCCCGTTGTTGGGAAAATGTGTCAACATAGACATGTTTTCAAAATCATATTTTGGAATGGACAAAAATCCCAAAACATGGCATTCAAAACCATTATTTGAAAATAGAAAAAAGCCTAGATGAGGTCCCA
>VDFB02353440.1:0-17129 GCA_007258455.2 Sequoia sempervirens
TTGATTTAAATAAATCCATAAATTTGAGTCAAATAATCTCCTATTAAATTAATTAACCCTTGATTAATTTAATCTCATCTCATGTCCCATCCTCTAGATAATGCAAGTTGCACATGAAAATAGATTTAATTCATTTATTAAATCCCTATTTTCCTCACAAGGCATCTTTTGGAATATTCTCCAAATTTGAATTCAAAAATTCCAAGTGGACATGTACATCCAACAAGGCAATAACTCCATCTTTCATGTCCTTTGCCTTGAGCCAAGTGGCATTTATTGCATTTTCCCTTCCCTCTTACAAGTCATTTCAACAAATTTGAAATTTAAAAATAAGCATTTATTGGTACAATCCCCAAATCTTACACATCCTTCATCCATTCATAGATTGACAAGTGGCATCATGCCATTGGATGAATGTTAGTCCCACATTACTCAAATTTGGACATTCATCCATCTTGGCATTCTATAAATAAAGAGCCCATCTGCTCATTTGATCATCCACAAATTATGCAAAGTTATTATGCTCAAATATTTAGTCATTTCCATCCATCACCATTGAGTTCTTAGCTAGGTTTTTGTAGATTTTTGGCTTGGAGCTCTCATCCTTCATCAACAAAGTGGATCAATCTTCATCAACATATCAATCTTGCATCTTAGGAATTGGGAAAGGGCCAATTTTCACATCAAATTGGCACCAATTCCCCCATGGGATCATGTGTTTGCTATTTTAATTAGGATTGAATCTATATTTTCTTGTTTCATTGTGCTCTTCATTATTTTCTTTCCTAATTTGAAGTTTGTAAATGGATTTCATGGGGAATCCTTGTTTTAGCTTGCAATCTCTTGTTTAACTTATTTATTCTTGTTTTTTTGCATGTACTAGGATTGGGGTTCACACATAACTGTCGATGCGACTTCCTAATTTCTTGCCAATGGTGTTGGTCTTGCTGATGGATCTGCTCGTGATGAATGTTGGTGTGACTCTGGATGATGGTACTTGGTCAAGGTGACATAAAGGTTCTGAGAGAGTCTTAATGATAGATCGTGTCTAGCCGACGGGTTTGTGTTTGGTGTGACTCCTGCCAATAAGGATAGTTGGTGTTCCTTGGGACATCATGGATACATGAACTATTGGTGTGACTTCCCAGTTTTTTGCCGATAGTGTTGGTCTTGCCAATGGCTATGTGATCTGTTTTGGACCAATGAGAGAAACAGAAGGAGAATCATTGGCAGTTGAATTGTTGTAATTGTTCTCATGTGGAAGATCAATAGACTGTGAACAAAGTGAATTTTTTGGTAATGGTTGATCGATGATGAACAATATTGTGGTGAAAGAGTTGTTTGATTGATCACAGATTGATCAATGTGTGTGAATTTCATTGTATGGTTTTGAGAGCATTGTAACAGTGATGTTCTATACAAGGTTGATTAGAGAAATGTTGCTGCTATAAAATTGACATTAGGAAAGAAAATATTCAACTTGTATGTAATATCATTTACTATAATACAAGTGATTTCTCTTTAGTGTGTGGGTTTTTCTCTAGGAAGGGTTTTCCCACGTAAGTCTGGTATCCAATTGTGTATGTGTCCATTTCTCTATTCTTTTATTCTTTTCATGTGTATCTTATTGAACTATAATTGCAAAATTTAAAGTCATATCTGCATTCTCCTCCAAGTTTTGACATTTGGAAAGTTTTTTCTACACCTTAAGCTTTCCTTACATAAATGAAGTTGAGATGGTGGAATGTAGGCCAATAATGGAAGTTGAAGACTTAAGGTGATATCTTTCTTTGTTTTCATGTTATTCCTCCTTTGTGCTTCATTATTGCTTTGGGTTTTAGTTTATTTAGCTTCTAATCTTCTATCCTAGAAATTTCCCATAGTTACAACCCCAATTCCCAAAAAATCAATAAACTAAGAAATTTTGCTTATCATTTTCTCTTCCCCACTGAACATAATGAATCTCCCCCCAAAACTAAAATCTTTTTAAAAGAAAAGGAAGAAAGAGGTTGTTCGTTGTACGGGAAGACCAACCAACTTTTCCCCATTTATAATTAACTTCTAATTTATTAAATTGATCTTTCTGTTACTTATTAAATTAATTAAATGCATTCCATTTATAAATCATTAGCTAAATTTAACTCACTTTTCCTTTTCCTTTTATTTTAATTCCTATTAATAAATACTTCATTGAATTTTTCCTTATAACTCATGCCTTTTAAGCTATCCTTGTTTTATTACTTAACAATTCTATATTTCACATATATGCATTTATCTTAAAATATTTTTTTCTTGCATTAAAATATGATATTAAGTAGAGAAACGACTATTCCTACCGATTCAACAAGAATAAAATTGGTTGTAGTGAAGTAATTGCCTTATGCTACCCAACTATATAATATTTTATTTATTACCTTATTATTATTAATAATTTTCAACATTACATTATAATTTTATTTTATTAATAATTGTGATTATATATTTATCAATAATTATTTATTTATCAAATTGTTCCTTTTTACTTAATAATTTATTATAATGCATAAGATAATCAAATACATTTAAATCGACAATTCAAATCAAATAAACCAAATGCCAAAATAGTTACCCGACCACCAACCAAGGTAAAAATAAAAACTTCAAACGACGCCAACTGAATAGAGAAAACTGATGACACTGATAAGGTATAGACTAGATACTCATCCTCTTCGAGGATGATGGCTAGGTTAGGGGACCAAGTGTTATCTCTGATCAACTGTTCTATTGGGTTTAAGGAATGCTCAGACCTTCCAATTTAGGTGGAGCCAATGCTTAGTACCTGCAATCTACAACACACAAAATGGTCGTGCTTAAACATATACATATAATTAGGCACACTGTGGAAAGGGAATCACAACATCATAGGGTACTCACAAGTGAGTGATGTGAAACTACCCCTTTCACCCAAATACATCAGTAAGAACATCACCCAATAACCAATGATAAGAATAGTCACAAGATAACCAGATAATAGTCAATAAATTTATACTATACAACATCAACTGCTTAACATCATTAGCACATATCTTTAAATATCCCTATTATTTTATCTCCAAGTTCCAAAGCCAAACTACCTACACATCCATGGTGAGAATGGAGAGGCACTACATATTCCCTTTGGGTTGGGAGCCACTCTTTGAAATTTATGGAATTGTCTCTTAAAAAAGTTAAAAAACAAACTTCGGACCTAGGGGAAGAAATTTTTGTTCGTTGCATGCAAGATTCAAGTGGTGAATTAGATCTTTCTTTCTTCTCATGTCTATTACTCTTATTTTTGGATTCCTTGAGAAAAAGGTTATGAAGATCTAAATAAAACCATTCCATAACTTTTGTGATCAAATTGGGAAGGAAAAGCTAGTTATAAACATGCTACTTGGTTGCACTATATTCAAAGCAAAGCCAAAGGTGGTCTTGGTCTCTTGGACCCCAAGACATAATGGATTTGTTTAGCTACCAAATGTATTGTTAGAGTTGTGTCTGGAGATGAACCATGGAAAAATTTGTTTGACAACCACATTATTCTTGCAATTGTTAAGGGGAAATGACAAGTTGTTAGGTAGGTTGATAAAATACGTTTCACTCCATTCTTTCATTTAAAATCTCCATTTCCTCTCCAATCCATTTGGAAGGCATAGCAACAAGTTACTAACTTCTTAAGTTGGAAGCACACTTCCCTTGAACACGGGTTTAGCTTCAGACATTCTTCTATTTGGTGGAACAAGCTAGTGTAGTATTATAATTAGCCTCTTTTTGTGGCTTTTCTTAGCAATGCTTATTATTATTTTTTAAATGAGTTCATCAATTTTCCAATGTTTGGGATTTTAGTTCCTTTAAGTGGACTTCACGAGATATTGTTTAGTGTGTCTATTTTGTTGTTGACCTTTTGATGTAGGTTCCTGATTGTCTATGTTGTTACTTGTGCTATCAAGTTCATTATTTTACCATCCCCTAAATCCTAATGGTACTATTTTTTAGGTTCAAAATATTTTATGAAAATTTTCCCATCTATGATTGGGTTTTAAAATTTCCTAGGGTCTTAATCCATGTATTCATGCCCCCAACTGTCATCTGCCTAGTAGTGGACCTCTTTTAAAAACTAGTGTTTGTGGCATGTTCATTTTTTTGTTATACAATTACCATTTGATCTTGGCAAGAAAATCATGACCATTCCCCACATGCCCGCTTTGTTTCATTTTTTCATTAAAATAATCAAGAGGACTAGCAGGTGGTTGCCACATCTCATGTCTGGTGGTTGGTCCATTTCTTCCAAAGGGTTAGCAAGAAGAGCTTTGAAGAAAATCAATGACTAATATCACAACATGTGTCTTCATCTGGGCCATTCCCCGCCACCACATCTATTCTATGTATTGTGGTGAAGTAATCACATTGGATAGCAGATGCAAGACATGTCTCATATATATTTTGTGGACTAGATATCCTTTTGTGATCTTCGAGTGGTATCAAAATGAAATCTATGTGGTTGTTGGGTGACAAGGTTTCATCTTGGTTGCTCCTCGCTAACCCATTTGATTTTATTTGGTATTTATAAAATGCCATGTGCTAATGGGAATATTGACAGCTATTGCTTCACGGAGGGACCCGCTAGGCTTTGGAGATGAAAAATTATTTATGAGGAAAGAAATCAATTGCTAATGGTGGGTGACATGGGTCAATCCTGACCACTCCCTGCCATCCCATGAGGGGCCCACTTATATCTCTCATTTCTCAGTGAGCGAGCATGTGATTGCAATGTTGAACATCTTAAGGGATCAAATGGACTTTAGTGGAGATAAAGTATTGCTAAAATTTGGTAGAGACAAAACTAAGATTAGAACTATGTCATATTAGAACTAATTTCTTTTGGCACATGTTCAAGATCTGGGAAATGCTTTTGATTGCAGTCGTCAATTCTATTAGATGTTGGTATATGTGGGAAGATGAAATTGAAGTAAGGTAGAGTATGGGCTGATATTATGAGATTAAATCAAGATTACTCCCTGTTGTCTTATTATGATGAGTTCCAAGTGGATTAATTCCCACGAGTGAGGGAGTAAACATGTCACAACAAGTTTTATTAAATGCTAAGTATGTGACTAAATGTGTAGACAGAGTGGATGTCTACCCACTTGGGATTTTCTGATTAGGAAAAGGCATCAAGCACATGCAATTAGCTTTGTCATAATTAATCACCTTGATTATAATTATCCATTTATTTATCTCAATGTGTGATTGAAGGTTGAGGTTAAAAAAACAAGTAGCTTATTTTCAAAAAACTCACTCAAGCTTTCCTAGAGTATTAATGGTTGGCACACTTACATTGCTCAATATAATGAGGACCGATAGCCATATTTTCTTCATATTTTTTTGAAAATTGAGCTTAAGTCCTTGAAAAGGTTGGGAAAGAGAGTTTCTTTGGTAAAAGGTTGTAGAGGTATCATGATAAACTTTTCCTTAGGTAAGTAGGTACTCATACTTGCTTGTTTAAATTACGGTTATATTAGTTTATGGGTTTTAGAATCCTAAGGTGGTGAGGGTTTATAGTTTGCATTTTCTTTATGAGTTAAGGGTAACTATAGATTCTTGAGTTTTCTATTCATCAAGAGTCTTTTAAAGTGTAAGCCTATGAAGATCTTTCTACAAATTAAGATTCTCCTTGTTCTTGTTTTGTTCATTGAGAAAATGAGTGAGCCAAGTCACTCTGTCAGTACAGTCTGAAGGTGTAGGAGACTTAATCTATTTGAGTCCAAAGATGATGCTCCTAAGAATGAGGTTGAGATACTAGGAACTCATAAAATACCAAAGGAGAAGAAATCACACAAGAAATATAAGAAGACTATTGTTAGGAGCACATATAATTTTAGAAGAAGGACCATTTCAAAAGAATTGGTCAAGTTTAAAGGGAAGGAATTGCTTGATCCTGTAAAGAAAGCAAAGAAAATTAACTTGTATTGTAAGGCCTACTTGGGGAGACACGATTCTCCCATGAAGTTTCAGAAAACCCTTTAGATGGTGGAGGTGATACTAACTCGTAGTATGGAAATTGCATTTTCACTAGTGCTATTTGAAGAGTTCGATGAGGTAGGAGGTAACACCCCTCCGTTTTGGATATTTGGATCGGCAGTGTTTTCTTGGTATGTTTGATTATGCTTATGATGTGACTGTTGAACTTGGTGATCATTTGATCGTGAATTGATTAGTGATGTGTATGTTATATTATAATGTGACGATTGTGTCTGAACATGCTTTGACTTTGGAACTTAATTACTTGCGATCGTGATTGTTAAACGATGTGAAGTTATATGTTGATGTGATGTGATCTTATTATGATGTTATCCTTATGACATGATTTGGAGTAACTTAGAAGATATCTGATTAAATGATGTTTTATGCTATTGATCATATCTTTGATGTTAGATGCGTCAGTTAGTGATACTGTATTGGTGAAAGGGATGGATTGTATCACTCGCATGCAAGCGCCCTACAACTCCGAGATTCCCTCTTCACGGTGTGTTTGATCATAACATACATATATATTTTGCACGTTCGACATGTTCTTTGTTGCAGGTTGGCAGGTACATGACATCGACTCCACCTGGCTTCACAGGTCTGAGCATGTCCATTTACCAACGGTAATTGATTGGGAGATAGTAGCTAGGTTTTCCGAGCCAAGTCGTCACCCTAGTCATAGCGTGTTGTTTGTCGTCGGGGTCAGTTTAACTTTCAGTTTCCCCTTGAGTGTTTATTTAATTTCAAGTTTATTAAATGACTTGCGTAGTTTAATTAATGATTAAATGTGTTTAGTTGCAATGTTGAAATGTGATTTATTTTATTGATTTATTTGATGAAATTAATAAAATAATTATTGGGTTATTAATTGATTTGATTAATTAATAAACTAGATTTAGTTTATTAATTAATTAGATTAATAGTGATATATTAAATGAAATAGTGATTTTGGCGTTATTGTATATCTAGATTCAAATGAAATTGAAAATGGAAGTTATATTGGATATTTAGGATTTAATTAAAATCTTGTCTGAATAGTTACGATTGAATTAAAATAAATAAATAAAGGATAGTGTGTTTTAATTTTACTTTTGAAAAATATTGTTGAGGAAATTATTTATTGGTAATTTTGAAATGCTTATGTTTTATGAGAAATTTGGAAAATGCATAAGGTTGAATTAAAAAATACAAAATTGGGTTTTGAATTTAAAATTAGAAATGGGCTTTTGAATTTAAAAAATTCGAAATTGGATTGTGAATTAAAAATTAGAAAAATTCCCATATTTTTAAATTATATTTTGTGAGTGGAAATTTTAGGATTCTTTTGACCATTTGGGGGAAAAACTCTATTTTGCAAAAGAAAAGGGATCTAATTTTCATCTTGCAATTTTGGAAAAAAAATTGGTGGGCTGTGGTTTATGGGCTTGGATTTGTGAAGAAGAGGAAGGTGTGCTTGAGCTAGATCTTGAAGAGGTTCTTGAAAGCTCCATTTGAATCTACAAATCTTGGAGAAAAATCAGGTTCCTTGTCTTGCTTTGTTCATTTTGAAAAAACTAGATTTAACCCTCTTCATGCTATTAAGAAATCTTTGATATGCTATTGGAAATCCAATGAAAACCCTTGAAAATTTGTTCAAATCTAGCAAGAGAAAACTTAGAGGGATGCAAATGAAGAGTTTTAATTTCTTGGTCGAATTGGGGAAAAACCTAAAAAAATGCATCATAATATTGTGTTTTAAATCTTTCCTCTTATCCCTTTTTCTCATAAAAATTTGCCCAGATCGGGCTGTGAAATGATATTTATTTTGCATATAAATTTATGCAACTGGGAGTTTGTTTTCTAAAATTTCTGGGTGAAATTTCGTTCTAGTTTTTACCAGACACAGGGTTTGTTTTTGTTTTTGGATGAAATTATTTAAATTAAAATAAATTTTATTTTACTTTGGGGGGGCTGGGGAGGCCAACCCTTGCTGCCACCACCACCGCTGCCGCTGTTGCCGGGAGTTGGGCACTGTGTGCTCGGCACACAGCCCCGCCGCCCGCGGGCGACGGCCACTGTGTGCGAAGCACACAATTTTGCTGTCGTAGGAGACGGATGCTGTGTGCTTTGCACACAGCCCCGCCACTGTGGGTGGCGATGGGTGGTGGGTGGAGCACACAGCCCCGCCGGCCATGGGAGGCAGGGGGCTGTGAGCTTAGGGCTTCGGCCATTTGTGTTTTTAAAAAAAATAAATAAATATAAAAAAATATAAAAGTTATTAAAATTTTGATTTTGTTTATATGTTATTTCAAATGTGTTAAATTATATGTATATTTTATAATATATAAATATAATATATAATATATATTATAATATTATATATATATACAATATATATATGTTATTAAAAAATATATATAAATATAATATTTTAAATAAATAAATTATGATTTATGGAAATTTATAAATGGGAGTTTAAATTTAAACTTTAATTAATTTATTTTTTTATGCAAATAGAATAATATTTTATTTGGCATATTAAGAAGGGTGTTAAATGATTAGTTGAAATTTTATAATGGTCATGTGATTTATTGAAGAAATTGATATTTTAAATAAATAGCTGTAATTTCTTTTAAAAGAAGTGATTTTAAGCTATTATTTAAATGTATATTAAAGACATAATTTGTATATGAAAAATAATAAGGAATTAAACATGATTAATTGAAATATATATTATTAGATATATTTTAATTAATGGGGGTTCTAAATGATGTTTTGGAACCGGAAATCTTGGAATCCTAAATGATCGTTTAGGGGTACACATTTAGATGATACTGAATATCGAAAATAGAACTTACTCTAAAATTATTATCACATTGGTATCGAAGAAATGAAAGTTGACGTTGATCATTTGTATTATTTAGAATATAGAATTCAATTAATTTTTTTATTAAATCCATGTGGTAATATAGATTAAGTGATTTGATTAACATTTAGTTAAATCATTGATGTGAATTTGAATTCAAGATTAATTTATTTCATCTAGATGTCTATTTATCAAAACATTCTAAGTATGGAAGACAATTGAGAAACTTAGAGATAATGAATGACTTAGTTCAATCAGGTGGTTCTGATCTTTAATTATGGAACATAATTGAAGAGCTTAGGATTAACGAATGATTTATTTAAATCAAAGAATTGTATTTGTCAAATGTGGATTTATTGATAATTTGATTTTGATTAATTATAGATTGATCAAGTAGAGTTGTATTATTGGATTAAATTCTTTAATGTCGACAAGAGGATTTATGTATATACTATTTAGTATAATTGATTGGAATATATTGGGTTCAAGAAGAGTTGAGATTAAGACTGATTTATTTGATCTAATTGATTATTTACCAAAAGTTTAACTTAGAATACAGTGGTTAAACTTAGAAGTAACAAATGATTTGATGAATCATATGTGATTGAGTTGTTTGACTTATTGCTATAAGAGTAATTTATTTAATCCAAATGTTTTATAAATCAAGTGGATTTATTTACAGTATATGATTGTGAGACGTAGAGTGATTGATTGGTTTAATTCTAGTTCGATGATGTTATTTATTAAAATGTCTTGATTTTGGAATATGGTTGTGAAATTTAGAGTATGTGATCTGTTCTTTGCATATTTCTATGTCGTGAAAAGAAATGGGTTCGATTGATTGGATAAATGCAAGTCATGTAAACTGTGTTTGATTGGATTTAGGAAATCTGAACATTAGTTTACTTAACTGTCTGGAATGCTTGTAGTGTTATAATGTTCATCCTCAATGTTGGGAGAATAGAGTCAATGTTGAAGTCTTCCAGATAGGAGTTCATGTATTGGTATGGGATTGTGGTACGTGAGTCAATTTTGATGTGCCATGGGAAAATGTGCATGTGACACCATGTTGTTTCACCCAGTTCTCACAAACGGGGATGTTTTGTGCCTCCTTGGGAATAGGAGAGGGTCATGTGTTTATGCCTCCTTTGGATGGAGTGGCATTTTGTATTTTGTTTTCCTCCAGTGTATGGAGTGGATTATGTGACCTTATTTCCTCCAGTGTTTGGAGAGGGTTGACCTTGTTGCCTCCAGTGTTGGAGAGGGTCTTAACCTTGTGGTTTTCAGTGTTGGAGTTCTTGATTTGTGCCTCCTTGGGAATAGGAGAGGGTAATGTGATTTGTACCTCCTTTGAAAGGAGTGGGTTTTTGTAATTGGTTTCCTCCTATGTTTGGAGTGGATTTGTACTTTGTTTTCCTCCAGTGTTTGGAGAGGGTTTTAATCTTGTTTTCCTCCAGTGTTTGGAGTGAGTTTCCTTGCTTTGTTACCTCCTTGGATTGGAGAGGTCATGTTATCTGGTCACCTATTGTGGTTTTAACCATGTGGGTTGTCTTAGGAGAGTGGCTTGCAATGGGCGCCGGCGCAGAAAGTGGTGCCAGGATAACCCTTTTTAAGTTGGTTAATTCAGTGATAACTAAATTAAACTTTTAGAAGCTTAGGTTGCATCAAACATTAAACAAGATAATTTGTGCCTCGTTCATGGACCCAAGGGCTTGTTCGAGACTTGGGATGAGACGGGAAGGCCTGGAATGGCAAGATCATCTATCTCGTCTTCACGAGAGGTATTTGGTTCCGCATGAGTAAGCATTGGTGCAAGGATTTCAGTTGAGGCTACCAGGATAACCCATGGAGTGGGGGCCGGGGCCTAGGAAGATTCCCAGAGGATATCCCTTGATGAGCTATGGGATGACACTCTTCCTAAGTCAACAGTTTGCATTTAATATTTGTGACACTCTTGATCTATTCTATGTCTGGAAGCAATGTAACCTATGACGGTGTTGTGTGAGTCGTACCTAGAGTTGTGCGTATGACCATTCATGTCATGTGATGTGTACTTGTATTTATTTTGTATCAGTTTTGTGTGGCCGTGTCTAGTGGTAGATGGTCTTGTGTAGGAATTCCTGGTTACTATCTCCTAGCACGGAGGGAGTGGAACCTTTTGGATTCCACGTGGTCGGGTGGCGTGCATCTTATTCCGTTGGTACTTCTTGTTTGTGTGGTCGTGATTTCTAGCTGGAGAGCTCATGGGAATCAGTTTCTTCTCATGCCTTGTTCTCTCAGTTCTTATTGTATTTTATTACCCTTATGTTGTTATCGAGGTGGAATTGTAATATGTAATCATATTTGTTGGACTTGCCTCATTCAGGGAATGAGTATTGTAATCTTATTGTAAATCTTGTTATTGGAATCAAGAGGTATCTCATACTCTTGGATGTAAATTATTATGTTTGGAATGTATGTGAACTTTAATTGTTAAGTAATTATATGTTATGGTTTTATCCATGTTCCGCGTTTGGTTTAAGTAACACAGTCTCGCAACCTAGGGGATTAGTTGGCAATAATTAAGTGAACTTGTATGTTAATTGTTTTAACTTACATGCTTATTGTTCTTATTTCAAAAAAAAAATTAGTTCGGTTGTTTTGTAATTTGCAACTTTCCCTAGGGTTGCGTGGTGGGGCGTTACATATGGTATCAGAGCCCAAGTTTAAACACCGGCGATCGATACCTGCAGTCCCATTAAGCTGGCCAGTGTGGCATAAGATATACCTTTGGGCACTAAGGAGCCATGGTGTTGACCCCAGATGCTCATCAAAGAGTTGCGTTTCTTTGGAGTGGATATCAATTGTCTACCTAGATGGTGTGTAGGTCCAATGGTGCAGGAAACTAGTGGGAAGGATAGGACCCTCGGTGTAGTGCGCAATACACTGATATCCTTTCTATTGGAAGAATGCATCATGGACAGTGGTGTAGTGTGTAAATGTGGTGTGTGTTATGTGTGTGGTGGAAAACAACTAGTTTTGTTGATCATTTCCACCCTTTGCATGTTTTTTTGGTGAATGCTTTGTCAGGGTTGGTTAGGCTGTGAACCTACCAAGAAGTGAGTTTTGGATTGGCCTCCTTCTTGATGCATGACCCTTTTGTTGTGTAAAAAGGGGGTGACCCTTGAGTGGTTCTTGAGAGTGGTTGTAGTGTGAATGTTGAGTGTGTTCTAAGTACTTGTTGGGGTGAGATAGTCATAGAACCTCTTGCCTTGAGTGCCTTAGTATGGTGTTTCTGAGGGTGGAATTTTCCAACCTTGTCTTGTGTTGTGGAGGAATGATGCTCCTATTTTTAAAGCTCTGTTTGACCTTGAGGGTATCAAGGAATTCCTTGGGGGTGTATTCTCTTTTGGAGTTTTGTTGTTTCCTTCTCCATGCAAGTATCAGATGCATGTTTTCTTGTGCTTTACCTCTTTGTGCAAGTGATTGCTTGATTGACCCTTATGTGGTGTTGGAGTTGTTTTTGCATGTTATATTGAATAGAGAATTATGAAATATGATAATAGGAAGTGAATGAATATGTTGTTAATTATAGAGATTTGTGCATGCTCTCATGTGGTTGATGCATTGTGTGAAAGTGTGTGTGTGATGATGAAACCATGATTAC
Organism: Sequoia sempervirens; assembly: GCA_007258455.2. Taxonomy (NCBI): domain Eukaryota; kingdom Viridiplantae; phylum Streptophyta; class Pinopsida; order Cupressales; family Cupressaceae; genus Sequoia; species Sequoia sempervirens. The sequence continues at coordinate 12,537 of VDFB02353440.1, forward strand.
ATTCGTGCCCATGCTAGAACTGTAAATATCTTGTCTTCTCTCTTTTCTATTGGGTTAACGAAGATACCTGTACTTAAGTGTGTGGGGTATTGACACGCAGGGTATGTTGTATCTTATGAGAAAATGTTTATGTATTCATGAAGGTTTGTTTTAGTAGAATCGAACCTTGGGTAAAGGACCTAAGTCCCCAAGTTGCATTCATAATTATGAAAAAGGTATAGTATAAATAGAAAAATCATTTTGCAGCAAATAAAAGTTTAGAGAGAAGGAATTAGTGAAACAATTGCATGTTAAAGATAATTGCATTATAGGTGCATATGTTGTTGGTGAGACCTATAGTCCCCAACTTTATTGTTGAGTCTTAAGAGATCATATAGACGTTAAACTATTGTACCTAGATTCAAAATGCAAAAGTTAGATGAACGTTGAAATGATAATGTTGCACACCTTGCCTTGAGTAAACATTGAAATGATATTATATTAGGAGTGGCTTTATAATGATTCCTGATGATGTGTATTAGTGCATAAGGCACTATGTATGTTAATCCATGATTGTGTGATTCAGAGATTTGATGGTGGGATGCTTCACCATGTTGAATGTATAGGTTGATAGTGTGTTAGTTGACTTTGAGGGAGTTCTATCCCTATTATTGTCTGTAGGCTTCCAGGAGTAAGCCTAACCCTTGGGGGGGAGGATGTAACACCCCTCCATTTTGGACATTCGGATCGACTGTGTTTTCTTGGTAATGTTTGATTATGCTTATGATGTGACTGTGAACTTAGTGATTATTTAATCATGAACTATTTAGTGATGCGCATGTTATATTATAAGGTGACGATTGTGTCTGAACATGCTTTTACTTTGGAACTTGATTACTTGTGATCATGATTGATTAAATGATGTGGAAGTTATAAGTTGATGTGATGTTCTTTTATTCCGATGTTATCCTTATGGCATGATTTAGAATAACTTAGAAGATATCTGATTAAATGATGTTTATGCTATTGAGCATATCTCCAATGTTAGATGCGTCAGTTAATGATATTGTATTGGCGAAAGGGGCGGATTGTATCACTCGCTTGCAAGTGCCCTGCAATTCTGAGATTCCCTCTTCACGGCGTGTTTGATCATAACATACATATATATGTTGCACGTTCGACATGTTCTTTGTTGTAGGTTTGCAGGTACATGACATCGACTCCACCTGGTTTCACAGGTGTGAGCATGCCCATTTACCAACGGAAATTGATTAGGAGATAGTAGCTAGGTTTTCCGAACCAAGTCGTCACCCTAGTCATAGCGTGTTGTCAGGTTGTCGTCGGGGTCAGTTGTTTTAACTTGGTCAGTTTCCCCTTGAGTGTTTATTTAATTTCAAGTTTAAAGTTTATTAAATGACTTGCGTAGTTTAATTAATGATTAAATGTGTTTAATTGCAAGTTAAAAGTGATTAAATGGCTTTTGAAATTTATAAATGATGATTGTTTTGTCTTATTGAGATGTTGGAAAATTAGTGATTAATTAATTAATTTAATTTAATTAATAAAATAATATAATTTTGAATTAGATTTATTTTATTGACTAATTAAATTAATAGAGATAAATTAAATCAATTTAATCATGTTGGCATCATTAGATATTTGGATTAAATCAAAATTAGAAATATGTTTTATATTTTACTCCTAGAAATAAAGTTGAAAAAAAATATTGTTATTATGAATTGTTGAATTATATTTTGTTAAAGGAAATTTATTTGACCTTGGGGTTGTAAATAGATTTTTATTTTAAAAGGATATTATGCAAATTACACTTGGAAATAGAAATTGTTTTATGATTTTGCAAAAATGAAATATCTTCATTTTAGCAATAAGTTTGGTGGGTGAGTCCATTTTAGGGCTTTGACAAATTTGGGGGAAAGGCTTGCATAAGGAAATTAGGATTTTATTTTCATTTTAATTTTAGAAATGGAGGATGGAAATTGGAGAGCAAAAATTGGATTGGTTTGGAAAAAGAATTGGTGAATGGAAGATTGAAAATTGGAGAAGCTAAATTCAAAAGCAAGGGCAAGATCTCCATTAACAAATCTTCAAGCATTTGGAGAAAACAAAAGGTTTTTGTTTCTTTCTGTCTTTCTTTTTCCTTCTTGTTTTGGTTTCAATTAGTTATGATTTAGAATCTGTTCATGTTTCCTTTTAAAAGATTCAATCTTTTTGTTGCAATGAAAATACCCATCAAAAGAAAAAAAACTAGTTGCAAGATTAAAGAGATAAATTGTGAAAATCTTAGTTAAATTGTGTGAAAATCTTTAAGCTGGGGTTTGGAATTTCAATAAGAAAAATCTGTCAATCTGACTGTGATATTGAAAAATCAAGGCATATATATATATATATATCTTTGAGTTCTGGTAAATACTTATTTTTGAAATTTTCTGTTACTGGTGAAATCCGTCAAAATCTGGGGCAGTTTTTTTTTGGATTTTCGTTTTTTAAACGAAATTGTTGAATTTTTTTTTAAAAAAATTCAATTTCAATTTTTGTGGGGCTGCCCACAGCCACCCCCCATCCATGGGGGCGTTGGTTGTGTAGCGCTCCCCATGAATGGGGAGGGGGCTGCGCCCCTATGTGAGGCTGCGTAGCAGCCACACAGGGGTGTGTCCCCTGTTGGGGCTGCAACGCAGCAAAAAGGGCCTTTGGCCCTTTAATTTTAAATTAATATAATTTCTGTTTTATTTAAACTTTAGTTTTTTTTTATATATTATAATATATATATTTATTATAATATTTATATATTATATATATTGATTTGATATATATGTAATATATATTTATTATTATATATATATATATATTAATTTTAAATTGTATATAGAAATATATATATTTAATGAATATATATTCCCTCATTTTTCCATTTAGTGGTAAAATAAAATAATAGATTGGTTATTTTAAACATATATATTTAAAATCATAATTATATTTAAATGGGTTCTATTTAAATATAATTTATTTAGGGAATTTATTTTGTCACCAAGTTGAAATAAATGGAGTCTTGTAATCAATCGATTTTATTCAAGAATTTGTTTCGATCGGAAATCATGGGATTCTCTATAATATTTTAGAGGTATACATTTAAATGATAATTTGAATATCTTAAAAATAGGGATTAATCAAAATTGATTATTGCTTTAGTAAGGGGAAATGGAATTGACATTTGACCAAAAGATTTATTTAAATTATTGATTTTGATTAATTTATTTATCCTATGATGAAATATAGGCTAAGTAATTTGATTAAATGTTTATTTATTAAAATATCTTGATTTTGAAAGTAATCGTAGAACTTAGAGATAACGAATGCTTTATTTAATCAGATAGTTTTAATCATTAAATTTTTTTATTATGGAACATAGTGAGGAGCTTAGAGGTAATGCATGATTATGTTAATCAAATATTTTTATTTATCAAAAGCTCGAATTATTTACAATTTAGTTTTGATTATTACGGATAATCGTGACAAATGAAATTGAATGGATAGATTTAAATATGGATAACTATAAGATGATTTTGATTCGAAATAGAAGCAAAAATGGATTTTATATTCAAATGGATTAATTAGAACGTTAAATTTTTAATAGTCAATGATTTATTCTAAAAGGTAGAGTCTAGATAATCAAATGCTTTTATTTTAAAGATTGATTTTTAATAAGATATGAGATGGGGAAACGAAATATAAATTATTGATATAGATTCTTAAATGTCAACAATGTGTTTTAAATATTTAATATGTAACATGGTATACATCGAGTATGCACTATTAAGTATATTTGTTGGAATGAATTCGTGTACAAGTAGAGATAAGATTTAGTTGATTTATTAATGCGAAATTGAAAGAATGACTGATTTATTTGATCTAAATGTTTTGTTAATCAAGCGATTTTATTTGATTTAATGAATCATATGTGATTGAGTTGTTTGACTTATTGCTATAAGAGTAATTTATTTAATCCAAATGTTTTTTTTAAATCAAGTGGATTTATTTACAGAATATGATTGTGAGACGTAGAGTGATTGATTGGTTTACTTCCAGTTCGATGATGTTATTTGTTTAAATGTCTGGATTTTGGAATATGGTTATGAAATTTAGAGTATGTGATCTGTTCTTTGCATATTTCTATGTCATGAAAAGAAATGGGTTTGATTGATTGGATAAATGCAAGTCATGTAATCTGTGTTTGATTGGATTTAGGAAATCCGAACATTAGCGCATTTGGTTGCTCGAAATGCTTTTAGTGTTTATATGTACTTTCTCTATGTTGGGAGGATAGAGTCAATGTTGAAGTCTTCCAGATAGGAGTTCATGTATTGGTATGGGATTGTGGTACGTGAGTCAATTTTGTTGTGTCATGGGAAAATGTGCATGTGACACCATGTTGTTTCACCCGGTTCTAACAAATGGGGATGTTTTGTGCCTCCTTGGGAATAGGAGAGGGTCATGTGTTTTTACCTCCCTTGGAAGGAGTGGAGTTGTATTATGTTTTTCCTCCAGTGTATGGATATGGTTTTAACCTTGTTGTCCTCCAGTGTTTGGAGTGAGTTT
>VDFB02353441.1:0-21382 GCA_007258455.2 Sequoia sempervirens
CTCAAATGTCCCTTTAACTCCCACTTGGAGACAAGAAATCCCTTTTTGTGGAAATCTTCTCACTCCCCAAGGTGCTTATCCTTCCTCCACCTCATATACCTTTTTGACACCTCACTTACACCTCATCTTCTCTTGGCCACTTCACCATCCACATGTCAAGATGTGAGGGCTTGTGGGTTCTCAACCCACCATAGCCCTTCATCTTGGCCTTGTTGGATGCATCTTGACTATTGAATTCTCTAGAGAATTTAAATTCTCCTATAAATACCCCCTCCTCAAGGACATTTTCAACACTTTGGATTTGAGCAACCTTATGCTGCCAATTTGCATTCTCAAACACTTAGCCATTTGATAACTACATGCTACCAATTTTCATTTTCAATCATTTACCATCATCTAGCTATCCATTCTAATCATTTTGCACATTCAATCTTGCATTTAGTCACTCAATAAATCATCTAAGGAGCACACAAAATCATCCCAAGCAAGGACCAATCAAGAAGTCGTCAACAACAAGGAAGGTGAAATCTTTTGCATCTTGTTTTATCTATTTTTCTTTTTGTTTTATCACTCTTTAGGCTAATTTTGAAGTTTCCTTAGTCTTTTATCATTCGTATTTTTAAGGTATTTTGTGCATTAGAGTAGGGTAAAATATTAAGGTACACATTTCTGGCACGCCCGGTGGGACCCACAGATGGGTTCTTGCATTTAACCTCCCTTTTTGCTAAGAATTTTGTAGGAAAAGGTCATAGAAAGACAGCAGCGCCCTCTGTTTTACCGTAAAAAGGTGGCAGCACCCTTTGCTTTACTGTAGAAAGGCGGCAGTGCCCTCTGCTTTACTGCAAAAAGGTGGTAGCGCCCTCTTGTCCTCCTCAAAAAGGCGGCAACACCCTATGTCTGTCGATTTCATGTTCTTCTAATAGTTTTTTGTAGTTAGGTGTGTACTTAGAAGGTTTTTCTAACACTTTCTTGCAGTGGGGCGTACAACTTTCCCTTCTTTTTTAAAAAAAAAAATTCCTGCAGAGGGGTGGATACGCCCTTTTATTTTGAAGGGCTATTTTTCTCTAATATCTTGCTGCAGAAAGGCGGAAGCGTCCTCTAACCTTTTGCTACAGAAAGGCGGCAGCGCCCTCTGTTTTACCGCAGAAAGGCGGCAGCGCCCTCCACTTTACTGCAGAAAGGCAACAACGCCTTCATTTTGCTGCAGAAAGGCGGTAGCGCCCTCTGCTTTACCACAAAAAGGCTACAACACCCCCATTTTGCTACAGAAAGGTAACAGTGCCCTCTGCTTTACCGCAGAAAGACAGCAACGCCCCCATTTTGTTGTAGAAAGGCGGTAGCGCCCCAAAACAGCATAGTTTGGAAGGTAAAACAATCATTTTGGCTTCGTTTTTTCTCTCATTTTTTTCTATTTACAAGTAGTAACCCTCTAACATTGTTTTGACAAGAATAGTGGTGTTTTTTGCTAACGTTTTGCAGCATATTAGGGTGTAATTAACCAAGAATGAAGAAACAGACACCTAACATTTGTTTGCAGGGCCATCTATTTGATCAGACTTTCAAAAATTATCCTTGTTATTTTAGAGCATAGTCTAATTAGAGGGAGTAAACTTCATTGCTTGCTGTGATTATTTATTTTTATGTTACCCAAGGGGGCATTAATTTGTTTTCACTTTTCCTTGCACTTCGTGTGAGCCTGGGGAGTAGTTGGAAGCAGTTAGAGTCTTCTTTTTAGTGGGACCTGCTTGGGGATTTCATCACCCCAAGGGACGATTCCAACCACGCGTACCGGCGGGGTATATAAAGGGGGGAGAATGAAAGTTGTACCCCAATCTAGTCACGTCGTAATTGGCAGAGCGTCGAAGCTAGGGTGATAACTAGATAGACATGAAGAGTTGGTCTGAACCTTTCAGTATCTCGCTGGGGTTCCCGACTCACGCTTGTGATGGACTGGTGTTCACGGTTGTGTCTCACATACCGAGAGTATATCGAGGACTCTCTAGAAGCCTCGTGCATCCTAGATTAAGACCTTGTCTGGCCATACCCTTAATATTAGTCATAGGATTGTGCTTGCTTGAAGTGTTTTCTTGTAAAAAATTTGTCAAATTTTTGATACTTTGGCCTTACTTTATCATTTTGCGTCCTTTCCATAGCCATTTCTATCAAAACCAAACTTTGTCTTACCACTGAAAGGCGGCAGTGCCCTCTGTTTTACCGCAGAAAGGTGGCAGCGCCTCTGATTTTGCTGCAAAAAGGTGGCAGTGCCCCTGTTTTGCTGCAAAAAGGCGGCAACGCCCCTGATCTTACTGCAGAAAGGTGGCAGTGCCCCTGGTTTTTGCTACAGAGGGGCGAATTTTCCCTCCTAAACACCAAAAATCGTCCCATTTGGATTCGTTTAGCCTCTAAACCATCATTTAATCATTCCCAACCATTACCTCATCATCCTAAGCTTCCATTTTGTCACTCTAAGCCTCCCGAAACCTCCATTTGATCTATTTAAACCTCCATCTTATCATTCCAAACCTTTGTTTAACCATTATAAATCCCCACTCACTCTTCGTAATCGTCTTCAATCCACCGATTCATTCTAATTTCCTCATATTCCATTCAAAAGTCCATACCCTCACCTAGTGAACGTCATAATTTTTACCATTTACATCACCAAACACCACTCATAATTAGTGTAGAAAGGTGGCAGCGCCCCTGTTTTGCTGCAGAAAGGTGGCAATGCCCCTGATTTACTGCAGAAAGCTGACTACGCCCCTGATTTACTACAAAATGCTAACTACGCCCCTTTAACTTCCTAGGGCCATCATTTACGAACAGTGTGTCGAATCAAATTCATCCAAAAACCAAAGTTGCTTAGTTTTTCAAGCTCTATACAGTGGTACCTTCTATTTCCTCCTATCAAGAATTTGACCACCCCAGGGCGGCCACGCCCTGCATTGCAGGGTGGACAAGTCCCTAACTTCCCGGGGCTGTCATTTACAAACCGTATGTCGAATCAACTTTGTTCAAAAACCAAAATTGCTCAATTTTTTAAGCTATATCTAGTGGTACCTTCCATTTTCTCCTATCAATAATTTTACCATTCCAGGGTGGCCACACCCCGCATCGCGGGGTGGACACACCCCTGACTTCCTGGGACTATCATTTACAAACCGTATGTCAAATCAACTTCGTTCAAAAATCAAAGTTGCTTAATTTTTCAAGCTCTATCTAGTGTTACCTTTTGTTTCTTCCTATCTAATCAAACCAATCCATTCCTCTAATCAGATACATACAATCATCTTCATCTAATCACAATTATCCAATCAACATCATCTAATCATTTGATCCTATCCAATCAAACTGATCTAGTACTTTAATCAAATTCATCAAATCATCTACCCAATCCAATCATCTGTTTACCGAATCCCATCAAAATCAAAATCAATCCCATCGCATCATCCAATCATCCTGATATGAGCTTGACCAAAATCCCGATTTGAGCTTTAATCTGTTCCCATCCAAAATCTTTTATCCATCCTCTTTATTTTGTCGCCATCACAATCTCATCTTCCATCAATAGTGGCCGGCGGAAACCTACTACGCCGACACTGATAATTTAAACTTGTTGATTAAGAGGTATAATGGCTATAGACCCTTTTTGACACTAATATTCTAGCTATGTTTTCTCTACCTACTTTTCTGTACCCATTTAAGTTTAATTGTAGCTCTTTATGTTACTTTTGGATAAGTGTATTGTACTTTTCTATTTGGCATTATTCTTTGAGATCCCATCCCTCATCCCCTATCTTATGTTCTCTTTATTGTAATAATCTTTTTCTACTTTTCTCGAGGCTAATCTTATATCTATACTCTTCTTTTTTATTTATCATCCATCCACATATCCTCATCCTAATCCACAATTCCAATACCCTTATTATAATCCATCTCCCACATCCTCTTGTCCCACTACACCACCTATATCCTCTTGTCCTAATCCACAATCCATGTCCCCCTATCTTAATTCACCACTCCAATATCCTTACCTTAACCCTCCATCCAATCCTAGTCCTCCATCTACTCCTAGTCCTCCATCCAATCCTATCCATCCATCTACTCCTAGTCCTCCATTCAATTCTAATCCCCCATCTACTCATAGTCCTACATTCAATCATATTCTCCATCTAACCCTAGCCTACCTCAATCATAATCCCTCATCCATTTCTACCAATTCTAGCTGCTTTCAACTATATGCAGTCTCTTCATTTCGTGGTTCTCCAAGGACTTATGACAAAGAAGACATCCCCAACTCCACATCTTGACATCATGGAACCGTGTCATCCCAATCCATCATCCATGATCACTAGTGATGATACCCTTCTCCATACTGCACCTATTATTGATGTTACCACCCTTAGTACTACTCAAGCCACTAAATCCATTGAACCCTCATCTCCTACTCCAAGAACCACTTAATCCATCGAAGTCACCCAATTCCAATCCACTCCCTCTACTCCTAGATCCACCCAAATCCAATCCACTCCTCCCACTCCTAGTAGCACCAAAACCCATTCCAATGAACCTCATGAATCTTCCATCCTCCCATCTCCCCCACTTGAAGAGTCCCAACAAGACTCTATTACCATGCCTCCTGCACACGATGATTCATGCCAAGAGTCTAATCCAAAGCATGCTAGCATATCCCCTTCTCCAGATCAAGATCCTACCATCCCATCTAGTCCACCTCAAGATCACAGTCCCCCATCCATTCCATCTCATGATCCCCTTGTCATTCAAGCTTCCACTGCTCCATCTCCATCTCCATCGCATGAGCCTACTACCACAAATCCATATCCTACCATGGCCCCTACTCCCTCTCCTAATGCTGTTATGCCATCATCTCCTTCTCATGATCCCTCATCATCATCTAAAAATGCTATCTCCATACCGCTTGCATATCCCCTTGGTCCTCTCACATTCCTCCACGGTGGTCTCCTCACAGAAGAAAAACAAAGCATATACACCAACCCTCCTTTTCCACCTACTAATGAACTCGCATCATTCTTCCAGAATAACAAAAATCTTGTCCTACATCGAATACTCAAGAGAATGAACTATCAAGGAAAAGGTTTAGGCCTTCATGAGCAAGGTATTATAGAGCCCATCCAAGCTAAAGAACATCTGTATCCACAAGCTCTTGGATGTACTGCTCACGACTCGCAATCCAAAAATGTTGGTACAACCTCTAGACGTCCTCAACGAGCCTTTTCCAAAAGAAATATCGGCTCTTCCCATCGCCCCACCAGATCATATGTGGCCATCCCTCCTCCTCTATCGTATCACCTCAAAACAACCGTCCATCTTCCTCCTTCATCTACTCCATCCATTTTGGGTCCTTACATCCCTCCATCTACCATCTTCAATCCTCCATCTACCATGCCCTTGTTTTCTCTAGGTCCTACGTCTATTTTGGACCCCTATATCCCAAAATCACCTCCTCCATCTCGTCCTATCCATCCCTTCATCCATTCATCACCTATCCATCTCATCCATTATAAACATCCCTCACATGTCCCCTAATCAGGATCAACAAAGGCACATACCTAAACATCCTCCATCTACACATAATCCCCATACTCCTACCTCCATCACTCCCACAACATCCATCTCTTCACACCCATCCCATTGCTACTAAAAGCACTTTGGTTGTTAAAGAAAAAATGCATAAATTCAAGTATCCACATGAATCTATGGCTCCCCATGTCCCCTCCAAAAGACATGGTGAAGAAAAGAAAAATCTATATCTATATCAAATCCGTAGGCCACAAAGGCCCACCAAAGAAAAGATGAAAACCATGTGGATCCCAAAGAAAAAAGATGTAATGCCATTGCATGAAAAATTTGTAAGAACTTCCAAAGTCGCCAATCCAAAAGCTCATCATGCATCCCTTTCATCTCCTAAGTCTGTTTTGGACCCTTATGTCCCGAAATTCACCATTCCATCTCCTCCATTATCCCCACATTCTCCATCCCTTAATCCTATTATCTTTTCACATTCACCACCGCATGTGCTAATGTTGGTCCTGAACACATCTCCCCATCACATATCCACCCCATCATTCTATCCATACCCTTTCCAGCATCCCATCTATTATCCCATGTATCAACCCCATCAAATCCCTCTAAATCACCCTCATGCATAATCCATTTATCCTAATAAGGTTGTACCAACATCCAACAGTCACTTCAAACATGGGCTCATAACACCTTGATCCTTATCACATGTCTTCTAAATCTGCTTATCCACTTCCCTATCCTTACCCATCTCCTTCTGCATGACATCCAAAAAGTCAAAAAATCCACAAAATCAAAAAAAATTAAAAAAAAAAAAAAATAGTAAAAAGAAATAATTCGTCCAATGGTGAAAACTTGGCAAACAAGAGCCTTGGATAAGTACCATGATGAAAACCTGGCAAACATGCATCATGCATAAATCCCCATCTACACTTGGGGGCAACTTCCTGATATGCATTCCCTTCATCTGCTATGCTTCCAGCTATACACCTGTCTTCTTGCTATCCGTCCTCTTCATAAATCCCCCCATCCCACCTATCTTCCACATCCTACCATCATATCCCATTTATCTCCCACTCCCTCCATCCTTCTTGTGATCTTGATCAAAATAGAGGCACCTATCTATGCATGCTTTGGACACCTATTGGTATACATTCCCTTCATCCATGCTCTATCATATTCCTTAGTCACCCATCCTATCCTCATCTAGTTATCTCCTTTATCTTCCCACCCACTTGTCTTCTATCCCTCATGCCTCCTCATATATGACATATCTAGAGTGGGGGCATCTACTTCCTTTGTGACATAATCCTTGGAGACATCATCTACCATAACATCCCTTCATCTCCCTATCCATCTATCATAGCATCCCTTCCATCTCTCCATCCTTATCTTCGTATCCATCTATCCTAGCATCCCTTTCATCTCCCAATCCTTCTATCCCTATCCATATATCACAACATCCCTTCCATCTCGCCATCCTTATCTTCGTATCTAGCTATCCTAGCAACCCTTTCATCTCCCAATCCTTATATTCCCATCCATCCAAACAATCCCTCCCCTCCCCCATCCCTATATCTTTATTCAATCTTCCATCTTTATCCTCATCCCATCTCATCCCATCTCACAATCCCTTGTCATTGGTATCTGGCTATAGGCCTCCCCCCATGCAACCTAATGCCATTTATCTCATCCTCATCACCCCTACTTCTCTTGCACATCTTTTCAATCTTCTATCACTTTTCATCACTCATCTATCTATCATATCATCCTCCCAAGTCATTTTAATGCTTTGGATAACTATCCCATCCCTGAGCTTTATCTGGTCATCATCATCCTATCCAATCCAACAATTCTATCATATCTTGTCGTATCAGTCCCACCTTTTTATCCACTTATCCTATCATCTTATCATCTTTTATCCATTGTTTTCTTTTGGTCTTGACCAACTACGTTGCCCCTGCACTTTTACGTAGGCAAGATTGATCATTTGATCCACCCCCAGGGTTCCATCATCGATCTTCATTGTCCACTTTTCTCTTCTATCATCTATCATCGGTCTTTCTCCTTTTGTCCATCCTATCTTCACCATCCATCAAGGTCTCCATCTTGGTTAGTCGTCCACCTTTCACTGAACTATGAGGGCTCTGCACTTTCACATAGGCAAGGCTAATCTTTGATCAACCCCTGAGCCCCTCGGTCTTTAGGGTGTGTCAGTCCCATGTCTTTTCTTCCTTGGGTCGTGCCATCAAGCTATGCCCTTATCTAGCGAGTTCTTCACAAACGAGATCCACTGGTATCATGAGATCCAATCGATTTTGAACATCCCACGTCATAACGATCTTTTAGTTTTGTATCCATCATCTTTGGTCTCAACAAGATGCATCCATCCTAACAGACCTCATCAATCTCATCCATCCCCTTGATCCTATGGCAATGGATGTTTGAAATTGATTGTGATATTTTGGTACTTTTGGATTTATTTTTTTTTGAGCTCCCTATCATCACTTGTCAAGGCTACCATGATCCATCATATTATGGTGTGTTTTGATTGGTCAACATAGGGGCATATCTTGCTTTTTTGTTTGATTGTGTCTTCTTGGTTGTCCCACATAGTACCCACCAAGATCCCCGAGGTCTTGTGTTATGCTGGGGCATCCTTTTGTGCTTGTGGTTATCTCAATACCTGGCCCGACCAAAGTCTTTGTGACTTTGGGGTGTTGGAGTAGTCTTCTTGTCTTTTGTAATTGTTTTATGCATTAGACACTAATTCGCCTTGGTTCTTCATACCCTGGCATCTTGTGTCTTATGCTATAGCAAAAATCAGTGCTCCGAAAATGGCAAATTGCATTATGATTGCATTTCATTTTCCATTTCATCATCTTGCATTTATCCCCTATCCCTTCATCCTTTTTCACAATCTCCCCATCCCTCCATCTTTTTTTTCTCTTCACCCTTTCTCTTCCCCCTGCTGCAGCAGGGTGGTAGCGCCCCCAGCCAGGGCGGCAGCACCCCGCTACAGCAGGGCAACAGCACCCCCAGCCGGGGCGGCAGCGCCCTCTGTCGGGGCGGCATCACCCCACTATAGCAGGGCGGCGGTGCCCCCGACCAGGGTGGCAGTGCCCCGTTGCAGCAGGGCGGCGGCGTCCCCGGCTAGGGCAGAAACGCCCCTACCCTGCCAACCTTTGACCCCCCAAATTCACAATTTTACTATTTTTTTCAAAAAACCAATTCCGACCCATTTTCTTATTTTTCCTAACGAACAAAACCCATGTCTTGAAATTTTTAAAATTGATTTTTTCTTTTTACACCGAAACTTCTGGAGGCCATAACTTTTGACTCGGGTGTCTGTTTGAGCTGAAATTTGACGAGTAGTTGTGTTACGAGATAACTAGTGGATTTCCAACTAGTGTCTTTGAAATCCGTTGGAACCCGTTTTGGACCGTTTTCGGGGCCTCAAACTTTCATCTTGACCCTCAAAATTGCAATTTAATATTTTTTTCCAACATTTTAAAAAATTGTTTTCGCTCATAACTCGAAATGCATATCTCAAATTTGGGATGTTAGTTGGAAATTCATCCCATATCAATATTGGGTATTTCTTGAAAAAAATTTGGACTCCCAAAAGTATATCCGCGAGGTTTCCTAAAATGGCAAAATTTGATAATTTTTGAAAATTGCCAAATCGGGAAAAATTTGATTGTCAACACTTTACGCCCTTTAAACCCCGGAACTTGGTGTAGAATCAATCCAATCATATCCTTCAATCATTGTAGTCTTCAATCCAATCCTCATCTGAGCTTTAATATTATCCCAATCTGAGCTTAACCAAACCCCTAATCTGAGCTTTCATCCAACTACAGTCCAAATCTTTGGATCTCAAACCAAATCTTAAGATCCTTCTCTCCATCTCACATAGCAATATTCTTCTCATCTATTCAATCTCATACAAATCACTTAATCAAATCCTTGGTCTTGTCCCCAGTCTTGTTACCAGCCTTGACCCATCATCATCATCATCATCATCATCTATTAGTATCATTCCCTATCCCTATGGTGTTGTTTTGGGATGTATCCTTCCCTCATCAACAACACTTTCATCATCATGGCCGGGAGGTATTCTTCCCTATATTTTAGTGGTGTTTTGGGATGTATCCTTCCCTCATCAATACCACTTAGTGGGATGTATCCTTCCCTATCCTCGTGTTGTTTCGGGATCCTTCACTCCCTTATTGACAACACACCCTCCATTTTCAATCCATTTTGGCTTGTACCTTGACTGGGGCAACATCACCTTTTGTCCTAAAATCCATTTGTGTTTCATCCATATCCATATCACTTACTCTCTTACCCATCACCTTGCATCATCTTCCTCATCTCCCCTTGCATTACATCATCTATTTTGAGAGCACACACATGTTCTCTTCAACCCACATGTGCTCTCGAGGGGGCATCCTCAATCCCTACTCTTCATCTTCACCCCCATCGTCTTCCTTCCTAGTCATCCCTTTGATGACTGGGGCATCTTTTCCAATCTAACCATCTCCTTTTGGGTTCTATATTTTAATATTCTTTGAAATGATGCTACTTCGTAACACCATCTCAAAGAGGGGCAAAATGTAAACATCCAAATTTGGACACTTAATTTATCCAAATTTATCACTTTTCATCTAAACATCCTCCTATATGAGTTAATTAAGTAATATTACTATTATTTAATTAATATATTTAATTCTACCAAATTCCTAAGGTATTTAATTAATAATTAAATACCTTACCCTCCTTAATCCTTTTTTCATCAAATAAATTAAATAAATATTACATTTATTTAATTCCTCACATGTCATTTTCATCTAATCCTAATCTATTTCCTAATCTCTTCATTAAGGATGTGCACATGCCTAATCCTTGATTAGGATGTGTCACATCCTCCAACTTTTGCAAGTTGGCTTTTAATCCTAATTAACCCCTAATTATCCTCTAATTATTGATTAGTCAAACCTAATTAGTACCTTGGTCAACTCTTCCCCCCCAAGGAATTTTTAATTCCTTTTTATTTATCCTAGATTCCCTCTTTTATATGTGAATTTTTAATTCACATTCTATCCTTCCAAGGCTTCTAGAACCTTGGACTTGTCTAATCTCACATGTGACCAAGTCCCACCTTTTTGGAGCCCACCTTTTATCCTTTAGATTCTCTTAAGAATGTGAATTTTTAATTCACATTTATATTTTCAACCACCTTTCCTTTTCCCATGTAGATTTTTGAGGAATTCCAAAATTCCTCAAATGTCCCTTTCACTCCCACTTGGGGACAAGGAATCCCTTTTTGAGAAATCTTCTCACTCCCCAAGGTGCTTGTCCTTCCTCCACCTCATGTACCTTTTTGACACCTCACTTACACCTCATCTTCTCTTGACCACTTCACCATCCACATGTCAAGATGTGAGGGCTTGTGGGTTCTCAACCCACCATAGCCCTTCATCTTGGCCTTGTTGGATGCATCTTGACCATTGAATTCTCTAGAGAATTCAAATTCTCCTATAAATAACCCTTCCTCAAGGGCATTTTCAACACTTTGGATTTGAGCAACCTTATGCTGCCAATTTGCATTCTCAATCATTTACCATCATCTAGCTATCCATTCTAATAATTTTGCACATTCAATCTTTCATTTAGTCACTCAAGAAATTATCTAAGGAGCACACAAAATCATCCCAAGCAAGGGCCAATCAAGGAGTCGTCAACAACAAGGAAGGTGAAATCTTTTGCATCTTGTTTTATCCATTTTCCTTCTTGTTTTATCACTCTTTAGGCTAATCTTGAAGTGTCCTTAGTCTTTTATCATTTGCATTTTTAAGGTATTTTGTGCATTAGAGTAGAGTAAAACATTAAAGTACACAAAAACAATTTAGATGGATATCCTACCTCTAGCATACAAATAAATGATAATTGTGTTGATGAACACATGCCTTATACTAACACTGCATCTATCAAAGATGATGGAAAAGTTGGGGCAGAACATTTGAACATCTTAAAGGAGGTTGACATATTTCAAAGAAAGTACTTAGCAATATCATTAATTCTCATGCAAAAGAGGATTGGACCTTGATTTCAAGTGTCAAAAATAACTTTGAAGAGAACACTGGAGCAAGGGTGATGGTTCCTGTATGTTGGCTTCTTCAAGGTTATGAGTCATACCATTAGATACAAATATGGGAAGCATGATAATGAGAATATGGCATACATTTTACCATGTTTGACATATGAAGAAATTTTGAAAGACACTGAGTTATGTGGGACAAAGAAATCATAGTCCATGTGCTCATTCATGAACAATGGATCAATCTCAATGCACAATATTTAAAGCATGTTAAAGGGACTACATGAGAAAGAGAAACTCTTTTATTCACCAATGTTAGATCTTGGTGATCTCCTGTGTGATAAGGATGTTCACATAAACATTAATGATCATATGGTTCAGTTTTCCAAACAAGAGGATGATAATGGAGCAACAAAAGCAAAAAAAGGGAATGCTTTTGATGTGGGTGAAGTCCTTGTAAAAACACTTTAGATATACAAAGTATTCTATCAATGGGTGTGTACAAAAAGTTGAGTCCACTTTTTGGCCAAAAAGTGGAAGTGTTTTTCCTAATTTTCAGAATTTGACACATTTGACCTTAAAATTTGAAGCACTTACAGAAGAAATCTTTAAAAAAGTCACTAATCATAAAATGTAGCGCTTATAGTCTAGTTTCTAAATATGTAATTTATTTCAATACCTAGATTGTACAAATTGAGTTTTAATAGGCATTTCTAAACACCACTATTTAAAAGTCATTTTTTTTACCATACCATTGTTGGAATATGTGTCTCAATCCTTACTAACATGAAAATCCTAAAGGGAAAAGTAGCTATGATAGTGTTCATGTCTAGGCGACTAATAGTTCTGATGCTCTTGAAATGATCATATCGCTATGACAAAGTTGAAGTCTTGCCAACAAAGTCTATCGCTGTGACTTTGTGCTTTCGGCATGATCTTTTGGTGAATGGATTTCTTTAGGTGACAATGTGATCTTATCGGGCTAACTCAGGTGTCGAGGAGAGGTCCCAGTGATTGGTGGATGTCTCACCAATAGCTTAAAGCTATCGGGGTAGCATAGTGGTTGCGGGGAGATGTCTCAATGATGCAGCTTGGTCACACCGACAGGAGCTCTTCACGGTGACAAAAGACTTCGCTGGGAAGTCCTAGCGACTTGGTTAGGTCACGCTGATAGGAGATGTCACATGGTCTTCACGGTGAGAAAAAGACTTCACTGAGAAGTCTTGGCGAAAGTCTTGAGTCTTGCCGATAGTAAGTCTTCAGTAAGACTTAGGGAGCTCGAAGAAAGGTCACGACAATAGACACGAGTCTTGGTGACAGTGTGTTTTTTGGTGGAAGCTTTGTTTTGGTATGACGTCTCACCGAAACCATGGGATCTTGTTGATAGGTGAAAGGTTTCAGAATAACACAAAGTTGTCGGCAAAATGTCTTGGCGAGATCGATATGTCTTGCCAAAAGGACTAACTCATCGATATGACTAAAGACTTTGATATGAGTCTCTCTGAAAAGCGAATGTCATGCCAAATGGAAATCTCATTGGTATGACTTGTGAACTCAACATGAGGTCTTGGCGAAGATGAAATGTCTTATCGATAGAATGTCTAATCGCTATGACTTGTGCATTCGATATGAGTCTCGTCAATAAGGGAAACCTTTGTCGATAGGAACAAAATGGACATTGATGGTTTCGGTATAACTTCTTTGTTGTCTTGCCGACTGCTAGAGACTTAAAACTGATGTCGATAGAGGAACATTGTGGCATCGGGGAGACACTGTGAGTGTCTCACCGATATGCCAACAAAGTGTGACCACCGTTGACTGTGTGATCATCCTGTGTGGCATCCTATTGGACCAATCAGAGGAAGCAGTTTTTTTTTCAAACTGATGAGGGTTGTTTTTTGTAACAATTGCAATGCTGGAAAAAACTGCATGCAAGGAAAAATCATCTGCTCGAAAGGAAACTGTCTATGATTGGCAATGATGGATAAGGATGCACTGAAGACAAAATTAGAATGTGAATAAGATTTAAAGTAGATTGATTCTGATTTGAAGATATAATGAGTTGTTCGAGTTGTTGAAAGAGCATTTGTCTGTAACTGATGAATAGTGAAAAAGCTACATAAAAATAACCAGAGAGTTGGATCTCTGAATTTTATGTAATATTTTTGTTACTATAATACAAAGTGATTCAGCTTGGTGTGGTGGGATTTTTTCCATAAGGGTTTCCCACGTAAATCTGTTGTTCATTGTCTTTGTGTATTTGCTCTATTTCTATGAATCTTTCATGTGTGTCTTAATTAGATTGTAATTTGAAAATTTAAAAGCCCTGCATTACATTCTTCCCTATGGATTTGACATTAGGAAAGTGTTTCTGCCCCTATGCTTTCCTTACAAGTGGTATCAGAGCCTAGCCAGTTGTGTTGTCCTTGTAAGTGGGTTGGATTTTTTGTGTCAATCCTTTTTCAGTGGGAGTTTTGTAGAGTTCTTTTAGTTTAATTACAAATTAAGATGGTGAGCACATCTGAAATGATGGATATAGAGAAATTCAATGGAAGCAACTTTGAGTTGTGGAAACTCAAAATGGAAGATCTGTTAGTAGACCGAGATCTTTGGACTACTGTGTCTAGAACAATGCCTCAAGGCATGAAGCAAGAGGATTGGGACCTTGTAGATAGAAAGTCTAAAGGGCTGGTAAGGCTCTGTTTGGAAGACTCTGTTCTTCTGAACGTGCATGAAGAAAAAGAAATTTGCATCTTCCTTGTGGAAAAAGATTAGCATCTATTTATCAAGGCAAGTCCTTGGTGAACAAGTTGTTCTTGAGGAAGAAGCTATACTCTTTGAGAATCACGGAAGGAGATTACATTGATGATCCAGCAAATGCTTTCAACATCTGCGTTACTCGAGGTGACATGGTGTGGAGATGATGGTGTGTTCTGCTTTTAGTTCTTGCGGGATCTGTCTGGTAGCCATTGGGAGTACAAAATCCACATTTAAGATGGAAGATGTTGTTGCTTCTCTATTATCAGAAGAAATGAGAAGAAAATCTTCTGAGATGACAAAGGAGGCTCTGGTTGTTAGAGGTAGACCAAAGGAGAAAGGCAAGAAGAAGGACAAGAAGTCTAGATCGAAATCAGAAGGGAGATCAAAGTCTCCTAGAAAGAAGTCAAAGGTGAAGTGCTAGAATTATGGGTAACCTGGTCATGTCCGAAGGGATTGCAAGGAGGAGAAACAGAAGAAGAACTCTTTTGGAAATGATTCTTCTCATAGTGATGCAGACGCTTTCATTGCAGCTTTGGCTACACGAGCATCAGATGATGTCTGGCTGATTGATTCTGGAGCATCTTTCCACATGACATCTCATAGAGAATGATTCACGAAGTATGAAGAGTACAACGGTGGAAAGGTGTATTTGGCAAGTGATTCATCTTTGGAAATTGTTGGTTGTGGAAGAGTTAGAATTCAATTCCTTGATAGAAAAGTGAAGGGAATCAATGATGTGATGCACATACCAGGTTTGGCTTGAAATTTGCTTTCTATAAGTAAGTTGAATGATATCAGAGTGCAGGTCACGTTCTCTGAAAATGGCTGCAAGATGACTAGCAGCTCTATGTGCTGGCTAGGGGTGCTCGAATTGGTACCTTGTACAAGCTGGATGCACATGTTATTCAATGCAACAGTGTCTCTGCAAAGTTACTTATGGCTACTCATGGAGAAGAGAAGGAAATCATTCCTGATGGTGTAAACTCCATGGAAGTTAAACTTCCAGCAGAAAAGACTATGCTATGGCATCATAGGCTTGGCCACATTGGTGAGAAAGGTTTAAAAACCTTGAAAATAAAAACTTGGTAGAAGGGCTTGAAGATTGTAACCTTGAGTTCAATTTTTGCAAACATTGCATATATGGAAAGTAGCACTGTGTTTCATTTTATTCCAGTCCTCACAAAACTTCTAATTTGCTTGATTATATACATTCTAATGTGTTTGGTCCAGTGAATGTTCCTTCGTTGTCTAAATCAAGATACTATGTGTCATTTATTGATGATTATTCAAGAAGAGCATTTGTATTTTTTCTAAAAAGTAAATCAGAAGTGTTCAATTGGTTTAAGAAATTTAAAAATCTAGCAAAAAATCAGACTAGTAGAAAAATAAAATGTTAAAGGACTGACAATGGCAGTGAGTTTTGTTCAGATGAATTCGAAAGGTATTGAAAAGATCATGGGATCAAAAGACACAAGACTACACCTTACACTCCACAACAAAATGGAGTTGTTGAAAGGTTCAATAGGACAATAATGGAAAGAGCACGAAGTATGCTGAGCAATATTGGCTTGGAGGAGAAGTTTTGGGCTGAATCAGTCTCTACAACATGTTACTTGGTGAATCGCTCCCCTAACTCTGCTTTTGTTGAGAAGACGCCTTTGGAAGCATGGTTTGGAAAGAAGCCCTCTCTAAGACATATTCATGTCTTTGGCTGTGAGGCATATGCATATGTGCCATTTAAAAAAAGATCTAAGTTGGAAAACAAAGCTGTGAAGTGTATTTTTATTGGCTATAGCATTGGAATAAAAGGATAAAAGCTTTGGAATCCTGAGACTGAGAAGGTTTTGTACAATAGAAATGTTATCTTTCGTGAGCTGAAACCTTCCACATTAGATCTACAGTTAGAGAAGAAATCAAAAAATGAAAAGGATGTAGCAGCAATTCCTTAGACACCAGATAAAGAGAAATTGAAAAATCAAAATGTACCTGATACTAAGGAGAGCTCAAGTAGTTATGAAAGTTCTAAAGATGATGAAGAACCACCTTAGCCTCAGCCTGTGAGGAGGTCAACTCATGAAAGAAAGCAACATGAAAGGTATGGGTTTTCTTTAATAGAGTCTACTTGTGCCTATGTTTTAATTTCTAGCACTAATGAACCTAGAACTGTGAAAAAGGCATTTAAAATGTCTAATTCAAACTCTTGGTTGGAATCCATGAATGAAGAAATGGCATCATTAGAAAAGAATGACACATAGAGTTTGGTTCCATTGCCTAAAGGCAGTAATCTATAGGCTGCAAATGGATATTCAAAAAGAAAATAGGTCTAGATGGCAGTGTAGAAAAATATAAATCAAGGCTGGTTGCAAAAGGTTATTCCCAGGTAGAGGGGATTGACTATGGATAAATCTTTTCTCCTATAGCTAAGCTGACATCTATTAGATTTCTTAAATTGTCACTTGCATTTGCATATGATTTAGAGATTGAACAGATGGATGTGAAAACAATGTTTCTTCATGGTGATTTGGAAGAAGAAATTTATATGTCCCAGCCAGAGCACTTTGTGGTAAAAGGTAAGCAAAGGCTAGTTAGAAAGTTGAAGAAATCTCTGTATGGTTTAAAACAGTCTCTTAGAATCACGGTACAAAAAGAATTTTGTCATCTTGTCTTTAGGATTTGTGAATCAAAAAATATGATCCCTTTAAAGTATTGTGAAATTACAAAAGAGGTAGAAAAGTGATCAAATTCTTATTATTACACTATAATAATTCTGATATACTGTTATATAATACTAAGGTAATGGCTCCAAGCTAATGATTTCTGATCTTAAGTCCTAGTTATGCATAAAGGATGAAATAGAAGATCTTGGGTCTAGCAGGGGTATGTTCCCTGGAATGGAAATATATGCTAGGGGCGAAAAGAATAAAAGCTTTAGCTCAATGGAGTAAGTATATCATGGCCCCATTCTAGAGAGATTTTGTATAGTAGGTGAAAGCAACTAGTTGTTCTAGTTACCTGAGGGAACATAAAGCTATACATTGCGAGATTATCAAAATCTTCTAATACGAGATGGAGACATGACCCCGGAGGTATGCCTTATACAAATCGTTGGCAATCTTATGTATGCAATGGTTTTGTACCTAAATTGAGACATTGCTAGCGGTGATTAGGGAGTTCTTAGTGGGTTATGACAATCACGGAAGAACACATACGAGGATGTGTTGTGAAGAGTATTTTAGCTACATTTGAAGGCACTGAACTATGCTTTGTGTTACCATATAGTAACGGATGAATCTAAAAGAACTCTCGATGCTTGAGGGTTATATGGACTCACGATTGGGAAGGGACATTGGCGATGAGAGAAGATCACGGTGGATATATTTTTTCATGATGAATGGTGGTGCAGTGAGTTGGATGAGCAAGTGGCGGGCTGTAGTCACTTTGTCTACTATAGAGGTAGAATACATGGCAGCCACACATTCCTGTAAAGAAGCAATCTGGTTAAAATGTTTTTGTTCTAACATTGGCTTTGATGTAGAAAAGATTACTATCTATTGTGACAACCAGAGTGCTATATGTTTGGAAAAGAATCCTACTTTTCATGCCAGGACGAAACATATAGATGTACATTATCATTTTGTACGAGATATGGTGGAGGATGAAGATCTCAGGAGAGAAGAAATTGGATACTCACCGGAAGAGAATGTTGCAGATGTCATTAAACAAAACTGAGCATAGACAGATTCGAATTGGTGTGCGCGATTTTGATAGGGCTCTGCCAGCTATGTTTTCAAATGATTTGTTATGCTTTGGAGGTGTCAGTAAGGTCTTCATCAAGTGGGAGCTTGTTGGAATACGTGCCTTAATCCTTATTGACATGAAACACCTGAAGGGAAAAGTCATTGTGACAATGTTCATGTCTGGGTGACTAACAGTTATGTTGCTTTTGAAATGATCCTATCGCTGTGACAGGGTTGAATTCTTGCCAACAAAGTCTATTGCTATGACTTTGTGCTTTCGGCATGATCTTTTGGCAAATGGATTTCTTTTGAAGAAAATGTGATCTTATTGGGCTAACTCAGGTGTCGGGGAGAGGTCCCAGTGATTGGTGGATGTCTCACCAATAGCTTAAAGCTATCGGGGTAGCACAGTGGTCGTAGGGAGATGTCACAATGATGCAACTTGGTCACACCGATGGGAGTTCTTCGTGGTGACAAAAGACTTTGCTGGGAAGTCCTGGTGACTTGGTTAGGCCACGCCGACGGGAGATGTCACATGGTCTTCACAGTGACAAAAAGACTTCGCTGAGAAGTCTTGGAAAAATTCTTGAGTCTTGCTGACAGTAAGTCTTCGGTAAGACTTAGGGAGCTCAGAGAAAGTTCACAGTGATAGACACGAGTCTTGGCGATAGTGTGTTTTTCGGTGGAAGCTTTGTTTTGGTATGACGTCTCACCGAAACCGTGGGGTCTTGCCAATAGGTGAAAGGTTTCAGAATAACACAAGGTTGTCGGCAGAATGTCTTGGCGAGATCGGTATGTCTTGCTAAAAGGACTAACTCATCGCTGTGACTGAAGACTTCGATATGAGTCTCTCCAAAAATCAAATTTCATGCCGAATGGAAATCTCATTGGTATGACTTTTGAACTCAACATGAGGTCTTGGCGAAGATGAAATGTCTTGCCGATAGAATGTCTAATCGCTATGACTTGTGCATTCGATATGAGTCTCACCGATAAGGGAAACCTTTTTCAATAGGAACAAAATGGACATCGATGGTTTCGGTATAACTTCTTTGTTGTCTTGCCAACTTCTAGAGACTTAAAATCGATATTAATAAAGGAACTTTGTGGCATTGGGGAGACATTGTGAGTGTCTCACCAATATGCCAACAAAGTGTGACTGCCATTGACCATGTGATCATCATGTGTGGCATCCTGCTGGACCAATCAGAGGAAGTAGTTTTTTTTTCAAACTGATGACAGTTGTTTTTTGTAACAGTTGCAATGTTAGAAAAAACTGCATGCAAGGAAAAATCATCTGCTCTAAAGGAAACTGTCTATGATTGGCAATGGCGAATAAGGATGCACTGAAGACAAAATTAGAATGTGAATAAGATTTAAAGTAGATCGATTCTGATTTGAAGATATGATGAGTTGTTCGAGTTGTTGAGAGAGCATTTGTCTGTAACTGATGAACAGTGAAAAAGCTACAGAAAAATAACCAGAGAGCTGGATCTCTGAATTGTATGTAATATTTTTGTTACTGTAATACAAAGTGATTCAGCTTGGTGTGGTGAGTTTTTTCCTGTAAAGGTTTCCCACGTAAATCTATTGTTCATTGTCTTTATGTATTTTCTCTATTTCCGTGAATCTTTCATGTGTGTCTTAATTAGATTGTAATTTGAAAAATTAAAAGCCCTGTATTACATTCTTCCCTGTTGATTTGACATTAGGAAAGTGTTTCCGCACCTGTACTTTCCTTACAACCATGCATGTGTATGACATCCATATTTTGACTTAAATTATCATATTTTTCTAAATCCTTTTGGGAAAAGTTTTGTGACTCACCGAAGCTTGTTCTTGATATTTTTTGTAATTTTTTATTGATTTTTTTTTGTTAAATTTTTATTAGGCAGATTTGTCATTTTGAAAAATCGTCGTGTCTGACATGCATAAGATGACCTAAACTTATCATTTTTTTCTTTTTTCTTTTATAAATTGAAAAGAATTGTCTGAAGTTTGTTCTCATGCAATCTGTTTGTCAAAATGTTATGTTGATCAAAAGTTATTAAAATAGTAAAAAACCCTGATATTTAAAGTTTATGGACCAATTTTATTAGAAATTAATTGAAAAATAGAAAAAATAATCCAATTGAAAAAAAATTACATATTTAGAATCTACATTGTTTCATCTAAAATGGGTTTTACTTTCGTTAGAAAATTCTACAAAAAAGGTCGTCAGCCATATGTCCAAAGTTGGTATTTTTCTTTGACATTGTTAGGAACTTCAACTTGCAGGTCAAACCAAGTTGAAGGCCTAGGTTCAGACTTCCAATTCTTTTCCTAAACCAAAAACCTAGGTAAAAACATGACCACAAAGCAAAAAAAAAAAATCAAATTTTAAAAAACAGTATCCCGATTATCAAACAGGATCTCATTTATTAATAAACCGGATCCCATCTTATAATCGGGATCTTGTTCCCTATTCTATAATGTTTAGACCATTGTAAGGGAAACGGGATCCCATTTCCTAGCCTACAGTCCCCACATTCAATGCCGAAGAATGGGATCCCGATTATAGAATGGGATCCCGCTTCTTATAAACATGAAGCCTGCAACTTCACATGTACGGTCGAGAGCAGTAAAAGTAAATTATTTTTCATAAGCTATTGTATTTACAGGTGGTGAACTTGATTTTTAGTTGATTTTATCAAATGGGGCATCATCTACACCATTTTTGAAATGGAATTGTGTTATTTTTGTGCTTGTTTGGAGGAACAAAAGGTTTTCAATTTGCAATATGGATTGAATTTTTCAAAGGAGGCATGAAGAAAACAATTTTTAAAGTGGAATTGTGGTTGTTTTCTACATGTTTTGAGGAACACGAGGAAGAATTGTGTCCTAATAGGTATTCAACTTCCAATTTAGTTTGGAATATTTTTAGAAGTATTTCTATTAAGCACATTCATTTTATTGCTTGAGAATTTTATAATTATGAGGGGAGATGGCTGTATAGAGAGAGGGAGACATTAGCCTAAAAGAGTTGGAAGCAAATAGAAATAGAGACAAAGAAAGAGAAAGAAGAATGAGAATAAAATCAATGAACGATGGTGGAACAACCAATTCAACAACTATTGAAGATGAAAACATTGAAGATACCATAGTTGTACATGAAGCTAATTTGCAAGGAGTCAATTTGGAGAAGAATATGATTATACAAACAAATCCTACTATGTCTTCA
>VDFB02353443.1:0-41731 GCA_007258455.2 Sequoia sempervirens
GTCTATATTTTACACTGTCATCCTCTGGCCGAGAGCTTGTCAGTCTGTCCAGAAAACCTTTGTGACCTACTCTTTCATAATCTGAAACTTCTGTGTTGTTCCATTGAGGTAATATAGGGTTGTTTGCCCCATGAGGCTTTCTGAATGAAGAGAACTCGTGAGTAGCGAATCCCCCTATATCACACAATAATACTGGTCATGATTGGCACCTCCACCTTAATCTCGCCCTTTAGGAATATCACACATCCATCAACACCCCTACAGGTGCAACCCCATACTCCCTTGTCTATGGCACAAATTCCATCTTTCTGATAGAAGTCGAGATCCCATCACTTCACATCTCCCTAAAGAACTTGATCAGTGATGAAGAATCTTGGGTTGCACATTTGAGTCAGTTGGAGCTTCCTAGACAAGAAGTGTCTAAAGGCTTACAATTATCTTCAGGCTTATCAACATCGACTTAAGAGAAGCTACAATAAGAAATTTCATCCTCATTAGTTTCAGGTTGGTGATCTAGTCCTCGAGGAAAATCAACACACCGAACAAGATCAAGAAAATAAAGGAAAGTTTGAAGCCAATTAGTTGGGTCCATATGTCATCATTGCAAAGTATGGTTTTGGGGCATATCAGTGTGCTACACCTGAGAGGGAACCCTTGGAAGAACCCATCAATATCATGTTGTAGAGAAGGGGGATTCACTCCTCATGAGTTCTCTTCATTTAGAGAGCCTCACGAGGCGAACTTCCCTAAACTACCTCAAGGAATAGCGGTGAAAGTTCTAGAATTAGAAAGAGCAAGTCACGAAGATTTTTTGGAGAAACTGACAAGCTCTCAGCCAAAGGACGACAACACAGAATATGGATGACAGTGTGGCACACTGGCATCCCAGAGGTGCACTGGCATCTCGTATGGACCAGGGAGCAAATTTATCACAAAAAATAGCTAAAGTGACTACTTCTATTCTAATTTCTAAGGACTTCCAAAATACAAGAAAGTAATAGAAAGTGATAAAACTTAAATAAAGTAAAGTAGAAATGATAGAGATAGGGAAAAGAAAGGAAAGAAGATACTCACAACAATCCAAGTAATGAAGCCTCCAGCTAGAGATATCTTCAATACCTGCATCTATAAAATTGAGAGAAAGTGTTGGGACTGTATAGGGGTTTTCCTCAGTCAAACCCCCATTTTGGTATTCCCACCTCCACAGAAAACCAGATAGAAAGAGAGAAATGGACAAAGCGTGTGGTGAAAGCAAAACCCACTTCAAGAGTAGAACCCACACCACCAAGTATGAGTGATAAAAGTAATCCCTGCTTGAGGAGGAGAACCTGTATCACAAAAGAGGTGATAAAAACAATCCCTGCTCAAGGAGGAGAACGTGTATCACAAAGTGAGTATGCAAACACTAATACATTTGACTACAAAATACAATGAAACTGTCTGACGAAATATGTAAAATAGGATGTTCGTCGGGTGCTTGTAAAATTTGATGTGATAATTTCCAATTTTTTGAAAGTTTATCCCCGACGTTCATCAAACTTTCGACAAACCTGGGGTTCATCGAAATGTCGGCTATCATTTTCATCAAATTTTTGACAAACATGAAAAATTAAAAAAAATCAAATTGTGGCGGACATAAAGAAAAGTGAGTTCACGCCTGATTTATTGCGACAGTGTTTTGCTCTACTTGAGACAGTTTGAGGAGAACTAAGGACAATTTTCTTGGAAAAAATTAGAAAAAATTCAAGAAGATATCGCCAGGTTGAGGGTAGTCATTGTCTTTTTTCAAAATTTAGATGTGAAGTCAGATTTGTAGTTCCAGGTTTGAAAATCATATTTTAAAGCAACATCTCATCAGATTTCATTTTTAGAGGTTAAGGGTTTTGAGAATTTCATGTCCAAATTTTGTTGTGTGGAATCACCATAAGATCACAACCAAGGAACAAATTCTTGTATTTGTAATTATGTGATCCATAAGCGTATTGGTCATGTGTACGGTTGTGCTATAACAAATACATGATACATTCATGTGTGACCCAAGTTTAATGTGGCTATGTTGTGATGATAGAAATGGAGGCACTCATATAATGTAGTTAATTCAAGTTGTATAATGTAGGTGTCAATCATCATTGGGTGCATTAGGGTTGTCTCAAGTTTAACGAGGTTATGATGTAATTATAGCATGATGGAAAGAGTGATTACCTCTTGCTACAATAAAGAGCCTATAACTACGGTTGATATGCCGAGTGGTTGTGTTATATCAATTATGTAGTGCATTCAAGCACAACCCATGTTTAATGGGCTATTTTAGAGAAGGTGATCAAGATTTCTAAACCTTATGAATGTTACTTGACATATATATTTGCACTTAATATCAAATTATTTGAGAGGCTTTTGAGTATCGATGTATCCTATATAGGGTTTATAATGATTTATTTTAATTAAAAAATAAATAAAAATGATGTATTTCCTGTAATTAGATAATGGAGATCTCCTAAATCTGCCCCAACACATTGTCCTCTTTGGCCTTTGTATTCATTACTCCGGCTACTAGGTTTTTTTGCATGTGACATCTTTAATATCTTCATGGCCAGTGGCTTTAAATAGATCTCGATCTTTGCTTTAATCCTTTTCATGGTAACCCTCGAGGTTCCATAATCCACCTTCAATCTCTTCTAAGAACGCTATCTTAAGCTAGACTACATAGTATGCATATAAAGCAAGTCCTTCATACCTGCCATTGTTCCAAACCACCACTCACTGCCTTGCTTAAAGTGTTGCCTCCATAAGCACAATAGCATGTTTTAAAATCATGGTTGCCAGTGATTGACCATTAAGGTCACCACTTTCATTATGAAGATACAATGAGATTTTTGTCTTCAAACTCAAGGCATTATGGAAGATAACATTGTGAATTGTTTGTTGTGTACGATTTGATTTTCTTGCACATTTATTGCTTTGCTAACTTCCTTTAAGACTGGGTATTGCACCCTCAGCTGCAATCTCAAACAGCTCACTCACTATCACTTGAAGATTCCTTTCATGAGTATCCTTCTATAAAATCAAACTATGCCCTATAGACTGCCTACTTACTACAGGGGACTCATTGTTTCATAGTATTGTAGTTCTTAAGATCCTTCAACCTTATTGACACTACTTCACAGTCCACAAGGTATTATTCACTATTTTCCCATCTTTGGTGAGTCTCAAAACACTGCTCAAATATGCAATCCACTACCTCCATTATACAATATTAATGGCTAAGAAGAAACATCGAACCTATGATTACCACTGTTACTTCATTTGGATAGTCATTCCCTGATTGCATTTGCCTTGTCTAACACTACAAAAGTATTTGAAAACCCTTAAGGTCGATGGGGGTAAGGAAGCCTCCTTGTTAAAATCTCCACTTTACTATGCAAGGTTTGAGCTTTATTATCTTGTCTTTGCTTAGCCTATTTTTATTTGTCATCTCAGAGTGTTGTCATTCTTCTTCCATAGATTGCATTTACAAATGTCACTAAGCTACATGAGTGTTAGCATTTATTGGCTACAATCTTTAGATTGCAAGATTTTGTTATTACCTACAATGTCTCAATCTTTCACATTATTACTAGCCTCACTAATCGCTATAGTTATTGTTTATGTTTCCTATGGAGGCCTAGGGTTTGTACCCTAATCATGCTCTTACCAATGCTTACATTGTTTTATTTAGGGCTCTCTCAATGTTGTTGAGGGCCCTAGGGATAACTTCGTCATAAGAGTGACACATTGCATCTTTAACTAAAAGGATAAATCCATATTGACATTAGCAATGATGATTCCGAATTTCGTTGCTCATAGGAATGGGTCACTTGCTCTTACTAACTCACTACCTCCATCGTTGTAGGAAGTTTGCGATCAAGTTCAATATTATGATTTTAGGAGTCTAACAGTTGGAAATCATAGTAAAATCAGAATTTAATATGTTTTGGAATTAGCATTTTAAAGTGTTTTTGGGGTCATTAACTTGAGACTATCTTCTCTTTTCTGAGGGGGTGAAGTTTGCATGCCAAATTTTTTAAGTGTAAAATATCAAATTATTAGATTTTGTTACCTGTCTATGAATAAAATTATTGGAGTGTGAGTTTGATATTTTTTGAAGATCTAAATAGTCAAGCTTGGTAAAGAAAAATCATGTCAGATAATATTAGTCCAGAACAAAATGAAGAGACACTTGATAGATTGTGGGCTAGATTGAAAAGAAAGGGTGATGTGAAATGTTATTGTCCTTGCAATAATTGCAAGGGCTTAAAGACAAGATGACTTTTAATCACAACAGCTGAGAAACATTATAGGCAGTATGGTCACGTTGAAGGGGGGCATGATTATCATCCATTGGTAAGTTGTTCATTATATATTTTTATATTGATTGAATTTGTAAATTTTTATATTGTTTTAACATTTTATATATATATAATCACTTGATCATGATCATGGTTTATTTGTGTCTATCATTATTATAAAGGTGGGGTGCCCTAGGGAAGATGAAATGGATTATCACGGCCCGGAGAATGTGGTTTTGCAAGTGGACAAACATGGAGCCATGAATATCGAAGATGAAGTTAATGATCCTATGGAAGAAGATGATCATGCGCCAGAAAACACAGTTGAAGATGATGGTAAAAATACATTGATCCATGCTGGCAGAGCTGATCATGATGATCAAGATGACTTTGATGATGTTCATGATTTACTTGTACTTGACAAGGCATACGAGCCCCTTTATGAAGGCTTTGAGACAACTCTTCTCTCTGTTGTATTGTTTCTATTGAACTTGAAGGTTTTGAATGGTTTATCAACAATAGCAATCTCACGGATGTTAAGATATGTCATATATGTCATTTTTTTCATCTATTTTAATTGTTGATAGTTCATCACTAGTAAATAAAGGATGAAATATGTACCATTAATATTCTTTATATGAACAAATTATTTTTTGTTGTAGATTGTTTGGTGAATTTTTGTTACCACCATCAAATATTTTACCTCGCTCATACTAAGATTTATGTGCTATTATGAAAAATATCGGAATGGAGTATCAAGCAATAGATGCATGTCCCAATGATCATATTATATATCATAAACAATAGGAATTTGCAATAGAATGCCCAGAATGTCATATTAGTAGATATCGAACAGATCAACTAACAAAAAGGTGTCTCACAAGGTTCTTCGTTATATTCCCATTGTTCCACGTATGCAACAATTATTTAGGTGCGAAAGCTTAGCACAATTGATGGATTACCATGCACGGAATAGAAGTGGATATGACATTCTTCGAATGCTTACAGTTGGTTCTGCATTTAGGGACATGGAGGAAAAATGGCCACACTTTAAAGAAGAACCTCGTAATCTCAGGCTTTCATTGGGACGGATGTCAATCCATTTGAAGAGCTGAGATCTATTTACTCAGTGTGGCCTGTTTTTGTTATCAACAATAACATTCCTCCATGGATGTCAATAAAGAGGGAGCACATAATGTTGTCAATGATTGTTTCAGGTATTTGTTTACATCAATTTTCTTTAACGTAGTAGCATCTCATTTGTCTTATTTGTTGTATAATGACTTATATTTTTTTCATTCAATAGTCATATACATTAATTTATATATATTGCAGTAAAATGGTTATAATAATTATGTAATGTTTATGTTCATTCAACTAGGTAAGTACCAAGTTAAAGATATGAATGTATATATCAAGCCTTTTATCGACGAGTTACTAAAGTTATGGAATGTCCTATGTATGACGTCTCTAGACCAATAGGACAAAGACAATTTCAATTCCATGCAATGCTTGTATGGACAATTCATGATGCCCTAGGGCTAACACATTTTGTGGTATGTTATAACGTTCGACTGCACTTTAACAATATTTAATTTGATGAAGTAGATATCATGAATTTTTTTAAAATAATCTATTCATTATATATAATTATAAAAATTGACATATTTAATCCAATTATATATCATCTTGCAGGTCTTCAAACAAAGGGAAAATTTGCATGTCCAATTTGTGGTCTAAAGATGAAATCTCGTCGTTCAACAAGTTTAGGAAAGCAGGTGTTTGATGAGTATAGGCACTTCCTCCATAGAAATCATAAGTATCGAACTACTGAAAAACATCTTTTCAATAGGAAAGAGGAGACTACATCAAAACCACGAAGAATGTCACCTCACCTATGGAAGTTGGAATATAATAGAATCAATCGTCAAGGTTATACATTGGATCAAATTGTTTATCTATCATATATGATATGTTTTGAATTTATATTTTTATATTGTGTTGTGTTTACTCATGTTGTAATTAACAATGATTGTCATTGTTAATTTGTTTAACTTATATGCTTCATGAAGGTCGTCAAGGCATTAATGGTTGGCTTCTATAGGGACTAAAAAGTTATCCCAGACAATTTAGTAGGTTGCCCTACTATGAGCAGCTACAAATTGTGCATTTGTTTGATACAATGCATATGAGAAAGAATATAACAGAAATATTATGGAAAATATTGGATGGAAGGCATGACCGAAAACAATTGTCAAAATTTGTAGTGACATTTAGGAAGCCAATCATGTGCAATGAAAAATGTCATTCAATTGAATAGTGATGGGATAGTGTATAAAGTGCCCTTCCTTGGTTATTAGCAGGCGGCAAAAGCAATGCTATAAAAGAAGTCCTTACAAAAATTTGATTTCCCACAGCGGGATTTGGTGCGGGAACATAAACAATATAATAACAAAGAAAGGTGAATTTGGGTCAAGGATGAAAACGCATGATTGGCATACCTTCATTAAGGTAATTATTATGGTATATTATATACACTTGTATAATGCATGTACTTTTCAGTGTATTGTGTTTACTACTTTTGGAAAAATAATGAAAAGATCATTTTATAATTGTTGCAGTACGTTCTACCTCTATCTCTCCCAGACAACTTTGACAGCAATGTCAAGCAAGTTATATATGATCTTGGAAAATACATGAGGTAAGTAGCGATATTTGTTCAATTCGTTGTATACATCTTATAATTTCCATTTGTTTTACTTTTATGTAATATATTGTATGTTTTTGTTAAATATCGTTAATATATTTGTGCCTTGAATCACTTGTAGATGGCTATCATCTAAAGAAATCTATAAAGAAGATATAAATTATTGGAAGAGAAAAATTCCTCGTCTAATGTGTGAAATGCAAAAGTGTCTACCTTCAACATTTTTCAATGCACAAGAACACTACCTCATACACCAAGTTGAGGAGATTGAATTGTGTGGACCTGTACACATAAGGTCAATGTGGATGGTTGAGAGGCACTTGAAATTTTTGAAGGCTTTGGTTAGACAAAGAGCACATCCTGAGGGTTCTATGGTGGAGGGATATATGGTATACCAGACCATGGTGTACATTAGTGAATATCTTCTTAAGTTTGTAGCAAAGATCTATTTAGATCGCATTTGGGATCCCAACTCCATTAACAAATTCGAAGGGAATTTTTGTTGGGAAAAGGTAGATTGAGGAAAGTGAGGTAATTATAAGATGGTCATGGAGATTAATTGGAATGCATTTTACATATGGTTTTTATGTATAATGTACTTATTTAATTTTTAATCTTCAATATACATTAATTATAGAGGTAAAAGATTAGGTATGCTGTAATTTTAACTAATTATCGTCATTTGTGAATTTCAATTTATTTTGAATGCAGTTGGTCAAGGGGGTGAAGTTCACTACATTTGTATGTAAGCCAACAATCTTGATTGGATGACGGTATGTATTGAATGATGTCAACAATCTGGTAGTGCATTAACATGGGAAGGTGTGGCTTCATTAGTTAAAGAAGCTCATCGTAATGGAGATTCCAATGTTACACAAAGGGAAATTGATTTAGCATATGGTTTAAGAGATAAACAGGTACATATAAATATATTAATCACCCATATTATTTAATTATTTTCAAGTATATTGATGTATATATATCTTGAAATTTTTTTCTTTGCATACATTCGGCCAAGAATAAATATGTTTATCAACTGATGATATTGCAATAATTTTTACATGTTTGACATATTGCAGGTGAAACACCACAAGGCTATTTGGTGCAATGGTTGTAAATTTTGAATCAAAATGTTGGATGACATGAAAAAAACTTGCGATTTTGGTATAACTGCAGTCTTTCAGGTGACTATTGTTTCATCTAGAAGCGACATACATCCAGAAGTCTCAGAAAATCGATACTATGGGATTTTGGATGATATACTTGAGTGTGACTTTAAGTCCTTCAGATTAATTTTGTTTGTTGTCCTATGGTACAGGCTACGATTGAATAAAAATGATCCTAAGAGAACTGTTATTGAACATGATAATGGATTTACCATGGTTAATACAAGGTTGATTGAGCGAGCTAGAAATGAGCCTTATGTTCTTCCAAGCCAATGTGAGCAGGTATTTTACTCAGAGGTTCCAGGTAAACCGGGTTGGCTATTTGTTGTTAGACATGATCCAAGAGGAAGGCCGGTAAAGTATAATGTGGTGGAAGAAGAAGATACCGAAGAACTAGAAGATGATGTAGATGATGATTAGGATCAATGGTTAGTTGATGATGACCTTGACGAAGATGTTGAAGAGGAGGAACTAGATGATGATGATGTAGGAGTTAATGTTCATGAAGATGACATTCATGTGGATCATGAAATTATCGAAACTGATATTGATGACGATGATGATGATATGACCAATCCTTACAATGTCAAATCTGGATCGGATGATACAGACAAAGAGTTGGATGAAGAAGAAGATCAATGACATTGAAATGTATAAGTTATGCAATTATATTATTTATCTGATATTAATTTCTTGATAGAATTATATTTGACTTATGTGGTTACATAATTAATTCATGATGTTTTTAATTTTTATGCCATTACATAATTAATTTAATGATGTACTTTTAATGTTTGAAAGGTCAAAAAATTAAAACATTTCAATAGTGATGTTAACAACCTTGAAATTAGTGTGTTTTATGTTTCATGTGATCATAAAAGATTAAAAAGTCAGTTGTAGAGGTGGTTGTTCAGTGGTTGACGTGTATGTTGGTTCTTTTTACAATGTAACCGGTTTGTCTTCTAATATACCTATGAATTGCCAATTCGAATCGAGGCACTCAAAGGACCTGGAACAGTGGCCGAGGACTTTAAAAGCTTACGCCGAACTCTCTAGAACGGGGAGGGTGATCCCTTAATGTGTTTACAACCTTGCACCATTATTATAAACAACATTAACAATAGCATATGATCTCACTTAATAGCTCAACACGATAAGATAATATCAACTAGAATTGGTTGTTCATAGACAATATCAACTATCTGGAGCATGAGATAACTAAACACAATCCATTGTATAAGATAGTCAATGATTTGCAATTTGTAGCAAGCTCTAGGCAAAGACAAACAAATACTGAACTACATGAATAATTACAACTTAGATCAGTGCCATATATCCATTGCAGGAGTCAAATTCATAAGCATCTAGAGGTTTATAACAGATTTAATACATCATATATAAGATCCCTGACAATATTGCATTACAATTTCATCGGTGTGCATTCTAACCTAGGACTACTTATCAAATCCTTATACAACACATATCGCCTATAATCCCATTCAAGCATTTTGATTAATTCCTTGAATTAAAGCTAAAATAGAATCATACACACCACAATAGTGAGATGGATAAAACAACCCTTAGTTATTTCATTGAAAGTTCGATATGCATGTACAATGGAGAGACATGAGCTCAAATTTTATTTCAACTCAAATGCTAGTACTGTTATACAACATTAAATCTCTATGAACTCAAAACCTGTTACATAATGACTCAAAACCTAAATTGCATTTCTCTAAAACCATCGGACTTTACAATTTTCTCTACAACTTCACCTAGACTCGACAAAAATTATCTAACTTGCTAATTCGTACTTCTTGCCTTGAAATCCTTCTTATAGAAAATGAAGGAGCAAACAAGCACCGGGCCAGAAAGTACACCTGTCACTAGTTAATTGGAGCACCTGGTGATATTCCAAAATTTGTTATAATAGCCACCACCTTGAAAAATATTCTTGTTCAAAAATCATTACAACAACAATCATCTTGGAGCATATTCTCATTCATCATGTTGGTAGAGGAAGGTTGATGCAATAACAAAAAACCACGCGAAACCCACACCAAGAACGTCATCCATACAAAACTGGAAACACTGTAACCACAACATCTAATTTGCCACCTGTCGGTAGCCCACTCTTTTTACTCATCATCATTCAAATACTTAGCCACCCATGTCTGGTATTCTTCGTTAGTTGGCCAGTCAAAATTAATCACCTCTTTTACCTTTGTACTATAAGGCAAATACTTTACCGCTACTTGATTATCATCTCTTTCAAAAGATTCCAAAAATGAGCCAGTACCAATAATCTTATCCATACAATTTACCAATAAATCATCATCTGAGTCATCACAAATTATTTTAATTTGATTATTGATGACTTCACTTGCTTGATCCTACCATTGTTGGAGTGTTCTGATTCCCCCCTACTCATCAGTTATATTAGGTAATAGTGTGTTACCCCAATCATTGAAGTTCTTTACCAATTCCCTAATCTTTCTACTTAGATCATCTGGTAAGGTCTGAAAACCTTGCAATGATTTAACTAATATATAAGAAGGCTTCAATGATTGGGGCCTATTATTTACATCAAACCTTGAGGCTTTATTCATAACATCTATATTATTTGCCCTAGGGATCCAAGTTTGAATTTTTGGAATCACTATCCCTTGAACCCTATCAATATTATTTATTGCTTCAAATAGCAAAGAATACAAAGAATGTATAGAGGGTAATTTATTATCCACCTTTTCATTTAAATGCTCCAAAACAAGAGTAACAATTTCTTCTTTTTTTGAAAGAAAACCCTCCTCTTTTACCCTTAGTGATGTTTGTAATTGATCAATTTTCTGCATGAGCTACCTCTTTGTTGGAGAGCACTCTGTTTCTTGATCAACTTGTTCTAGAGGAGGGGTAAGAGTAGGCTTTTGAATGGGAGACCCTGGTGTAGAAACATTTGGAGAAGCAGGAGGCATTGACCTTGCTGTGGGAGGTGATGTGCTGGTTCCTGGAGCATTGGATGTTTCCCCAGTATGTCTATACTTGAACCTTTTTACTTTAGTTTGCAGCTCAACATTCCTCTATTGCATTTTACTATATTATTCAATTAAAATGTTATACTTCTCCATTAGGCTCTTTCTTTCAGCCTCCTCCCTTTCAGTAGTCTTTTGGGCCAACTTGGCCACATTCACAGTTAAACTAGTGGCTTCGGTTGTTGTAGTCTTTGAAACCCTCTTTATTATTAATCCTCTTTTGAAATTTGGATTAATATCAACAATGTCTGGCTTTCTTCCTTATGGAGCCAATGCCCAAATTGCCAAGGTCTCATATTCTTCATTGAAGGCAGAGTTTTGTAATGCTGTCTTAACTTCTTCAGAATCCTGAAAAGGATTCTTGGACTTCATAATGGAATTGAAAGCCACTGCATCTGCGATGTCCAATTCAGAAAAAATCAAAACACCAGCCTGATTCACTAGTTGTCTTCCTTCTTCAGGAGTGATGTTTTTGAACTCTTCCATTAGTTCAGCTTTCACTTCTTCATCATTCTCCTAATCTGACCTGTCAGGCCTTAGTTGTCTTCTCTTCTTGCATTTATTTTGATATTCCTCAAATTTCATCCTCCATGCCAATTGCAAGAATATATGAGTCTTTACAAATGTATTGTCATCTAAGAACTCCTTGCAAGCCTCCATTCTTGCATCCTGCACACTCTTACCCTTCATATCCAAATCAGATAGAACCAATTTAGCTGACCTAGGAGGGGACAGCATACCAACCTGCATGTCTTGATCAGTAACAATAATTTCATCTGTGAGATCCTCAGGTAGGTGATCAGTTCTTTGCCTCTTAGGGCTTGGCTCAGGTGGTGGTGATGGGGGACTACGCTCTGGTGAAGATTTAATTCAATGATTTTGACAGCCCTAGGTACTTTGAATTTTGGGATTGGTCGTGAAGGTGCCTTCATTATTTTCTTCCCTTTTCTATCTACTTCTTCCTCATCACTGCCAGTATCCATTTTCCTCCTATAGATGTGCCACCTTTTTGTAGGCTAACATACTGACCTTGTTTCAATTGGCATATCACTTTGTCCTTTCATATCCAGACTTAGCCTTAAATTTATCTTTTTGATTGTCAAGGTGTCCATTATCTCCTTGAAATTCTTCATTAAAAAATCAATTCTCTTGTGGTATGGAGTGAATTCCATCAATGGATCATACGTCGGATCCATTTCATGCACAATATCTAGTAGCTTACTAAAAGCTATCTACTTTTCCTTGTTCAATTCCTGTCTATTTAAATCAAATTCATTCCTGATCAGGTCCTCAGGGAAATTGAACTCATGTGCAAATTTGCTACCTTTTATTCTTTGTCTGAAAAGAGCAAAGAAACCTTCAGGATCATGTTGTCATCTTGGACCAAATCTCAAATGGTAATCAACAAAGAATTTGTCAAAATGTGTCCAGTCTCCCTTTGAAAATATAAAGTCAGACACTACTATATAATCAGGGAATAATGTTCCCTTCCCCTTTCCAATTAGGTTATCTTCATGAATACACCCCATCTGCCACATAACTTCTGCAAACCCTAGTCTTGGTGGCACATTGTATGGAAGTATGTGAGGGGTTCCTTGAAATCCATATATTCTCAAGATAGTGCTGACTGGATATGGGATAATGTCACCCTAGTTATGTAAAACCCTCAATTCGGGTTTCCTCTCCTTCGGCCTAAGGAAATCATGCACTTCTTGAGGGATCCTAGGTACATTTACCATCAATCTAGCCCTCAATCTTGCAGCAAAACAATTATCAAATTGCACATAACTGGTACTTTCCTTATTACAAGATAAATTTGCAACCCATATCTATACTAGCAATCTTTCTCCATTAACTGATTGTCTTAAGTTCATCTTCTTAGCAAAGAAATCAACATTCCTAAACAAGAACATATGCATCAACATGGAATACCAAAAGAATTGAGTACTAGTATCACCATTTTGCAGCTTCGACAGTCCTTCATCTATCCTCTCCACCAAAAAAGAAGCAAAGTCATATGTTATAAAGAAGTTAGGGTGTTGTATTTACACCCTCATGAACATGTATGCAATCGGCATTACTGCACCAGGGCTGAAACCCAAAATATGACATAGTGAATAGAAAGTAGCCAAGAAAGGCTTTCCAAAACAATTCAATCTGAAGGGTTCCTGGTCACTAGGGCTGATGTGAAATTGTGAACCCCCTGCCTTAACCAGATGAGGTGGAAGCAACTTAACCCTAAAATGAGATTGGAATTTTGTATACTCCTGCTTCATTTCTTCAAGATTAATAGGAACCAAGTCATCACTTGGCTCACTCAAATCAAAAGTCTGTTGGATAACATCTCTGTTAATTTCTAATAGAACCCCTCCATTATTATCTTTGATTACTCGTGTGATAGGGTCATATCTTTTGGCCACTGCTCTAAGTAAGTCCACATCAAAGAACACATTTGGAACAACCAGCTTTCCCATGTCGTACATCCATCCATTGGAAAAAGGATGAGGAAAATTCCTCTGTCCTTACCATAATCTGAACATTTCTAAGCCTATGAGTGGAACCCTAGCATCAGCAATGTTGGAATTCTTACACATCAACCCCTCCCCTAGGATTTTCCCTCGCATCAACACCAAATTTTTCCTTCTCTCATTTGTTGATAATGGAAATTGATCTAGGAAATCATCGTACAAGTTTCTTTTCAAATACTCAATGTGGCCAAAGTGCTGCTTGGTTGGCGCCATTTTAGACAAACTAGGGCCTCACTACAATGTTACACTTCAAGTGGCTATGACTAAGCAGAGATAGGAAATTACAGAGTAAAAATATTGCAATTCCTCACAATTTATGATTAAACAATAGCCCTAACAAAAGATTTTAATGAACTCAATGACAAGTATAACAGACCCCCCCTTTCCCAAATTTAGGTGCAGAATGACTGGGAAATAGAGAAAATTAACTCATGACTTTTTTCGCACAAACTCTAATTTCTGGCTGTGCTCGTAATTTCACCTTTGGCTTTGAAACTATTTTCATGAAATACTTGGATGCTTTGTGATACAAATGAGATGAGTAAATTGATTTTATGTCAATCAAATCCTGCCAGTAGATGTCTCATCTTCCATTAAATCCCACTCGCGGGCACCACGAAGGGCTCCAACCATAATTTGATACATATTTAAATTTAAGCTGTTGATCCTTCAGTTTGATCAAATCATCGATGACCATCTTCAAAATAGGCTGACATAATCGCCAACAAGGAAATAAAAGGGCCCACTATGTCATACGCCGCGAAGGAATGTCATGTGGCGGTTTCCCGCGATATCACAATCCTTTGATTTACCATCGCAAGATGGCGGGCACCATCGATCTTTTTACCATAAATCCTGCTCCTTCAAAAATGGTCATCGTCCTTTCCTTTAACTGTTAAGCAAATTTTCCCTTAAAATCATAACATCTACATTGAAATAAAACACGTGCATCTTACAAGCGCATTAGTAATCTGCCCCGTAATACATTTAAAACCGGTAAACGCTTTCTTCACTCCTTAGGCTTCATTGGATGAGACACGTGGCAGGCACCCGTGACATCATGATCCCAAAATTCCTAATCACAGGATGGCGGGCACTGTCAATCTTGAAGAGACAGCTCATCAATGGTCACGCAGATTTCATCCTTTAGGAAGGGCACATGGCACCCGCCCGTGATATCGCAATCCTTGTAATCCCTGATCGCGGGATAGTGGGCTTTGTTGATCTCGTTCCTTTAACACAATCGCCAGCCATGTCGTTAACCTTCAAGCAATTTTTCCAGCGAGATTATAACATATCTGTCGATTTAGAACATGTGCGTCTGGAGAACATTTTAGTAATCCGCCCCTTAATAAATTTAAAGTCGGCTAGTGTTTCCTTTACTCTTTAGGCTTCATCGGATGAGACACGTGGTGCCCGCTCGTGATTTCGCAATCAACCCAAGCACCATCGCGGGATGGCGGGGAATGACTCAGATCAAATGGTAGTTGGTCAGCGATAGCTCAAATTTGATCCCTTGAATAGGACACGTGGTGCCCGCCCGTGATTTCACAATCCTTCATTTCCCGATCACAGGATGGCGGGCACCGTTGATATCTGCAGGAAATAGATCAACGACAACACTAAATCAACCCTTGCAAAATAAAACATTCATTAAAAGGAGAAGTGGGCATTACTAATAGGACGACAAATAAAAAAATTATATTTATAGAAGAAAAATAAAATAAATTTATAATTTGTTTTATAATTTCACTTTTAACTTTAAATGTATGTTCACTCATTAAGTTGTATTTTTTTTACAATCACATTTTTAGTTCCTACCAAGGAATTATAGGCGACCCCTTTTCCTTAACAAGTTATTAATAACTTTGATTTTAACAAATGAGAACTCAACCTTTTTTTTCTATTTGACAAATATTTGTATATAGTTAAAGTAAACATGCAAGATTTTTAACTTTTCAAATTTCAAAAATTAATTTTCCTCAATTTTATTGGCTAATAAACTTTGAGTGATAAGGGCGGATTTTCAGGAAGCATAAACTTATTATCACAGCTTTTCAAGTTTTTTTTTTAACTCTTCAAAATTGTATACTTGTTATGTTTTCCATTCTATTCATTTATTTACTTGTTTATATGACCACCATTCAATAAAGTATAATATTTTTAATGAAGATTTTTTTGAAATTAATTTTAAAATTTTCAAGATAATAATTATTAAAATATTCATAAAATATACAATCTTTTAACATTTTCTTTTAATTGTTATTTAAATTTTTACATATATATATATATATATTGAATAAATGATCGTTTTGAACATTTACTCTTAAATTATTATTTTAATTTCACAATACAAATATCATTAAATTATTAACAAAATATACAATCTAAACTATTATTTTTCAATTAGGTATCAAGTATACAACTTAAACCTTTTAAAAAATAATTAGATATAAGATGAAAGATTCATAGATGTTCAAATTAAATTCCATGCAACTTTCATGGTTAGTATTGACAAGTGTAGAATTTTGTGTGTTGTCACTTGTAATTAATCTATTTCATTATTTTGAATCTTTTTAGTTTTTGGATATCATCATAATTAATAAATTTAAAACTTATCAACTTCAAATATTTTATATTTTGTATGTAAAAATGAAAAAAATACAATATAAAGAATACTTTTAAATTTAAATTTTAGTCTTTGATTGTTGAATTATTTTAAAAGGAACATGTACTTCTATTTAAATTTAATTCATTTATATCACATAATCATTATAATTTAATTAATTATGAATTTAATAATTAAGTAATAAATATTCTATGAATTTTAGAAAATAGAATTTAGTTTAATTTTAAAATGAAATTTAAGTTTTTAAATATTGTGTTGATTTGATTATTTATTTGCTTTATGATTGGTTATTCAAATTTAAAGAACAACACAATTCAACTCAAAAGTATAAAAATAAGCATGTAAAATATTTTATGATTTTTTGAAGTTAGAATTTAATATGATTTTACAAAATGAAATCATTTGGATGCAAAGAAATAAAAAAAGTTCTTTTATATATTTTTTCATTTCTTAATTTATTCTCAAATTATAATTATTTATTGGTGAATTATTTTGAAAATAATATTTATTTTATTTTATTATATTAAATATAGTAAAATGATCAACTAGTATACCAATGCATTGCAAATAATCCTTAATATATTTTAACTGATTATTTTTAAAAATAGATAATAAATACTTTATAAAAATTTAGTTTAATTTTAAAATTAATTGTAAGCTTTAAAAATATTTTGTTGATTTAATTTTTTTATATGATTAATAACTCTTACCCTAATAATACTTCATTTCACATAGAAATAGAATTCTAGATTTAAATACTTATTCTTGTAATATATATATATATATAGACACACATTGTGGTGATTTGATTATTAATTTACAAAATGATTGGTTATTCAAATTTAAAGAACAATCTATCGGTATTGGTATGGTGTGATGGTTTATAGGTGGCATTGTTGTTCTTGCCACCAAGGTTCAAACCCCGTTGGGGTGGTATTGTTAGAATTTAATGTAATTTTAGGAAAATAAAATAATTTGGTTGCAAAGAAAAAAATAATAGAAAATTTAGTCACATATATATATAAATTTATTCTAAAATTATAATTAATAATTGTTGAATTATTTTTAAAATAAAATTTATTTTTAATTTAATTTATTTGTAGTAGATAATTACTATAATTTAAATTATTATTGTCAAAACTAGATAATAAATACTATATAAATTTTAGAAATTAAAATTTAGTTTAATTTTATAATTAATTCTAAGCTTTACAAATATTGTTGTGATTTGATTAATTATTTTTTATGATTAATAATTCTAATTCTAATAATACTTCATTTCACATACAAATAAAATTCTAGATTAAAATACTTACTTTTGTTTGTAATATTTTTCATTAATGTCGAATTTATAAACTAACATGTTAAGACATTAATAATTCTAACCCTATTAGTACTTAATTTCACATACCAATAAAAATATATACTAGCTTTTCTTTCTTTAATATAGTTATCATTAATGTCAAATTTATAAACTAATATCAAGAAATAAATAACCTTAACCCCAAGATTTATACGAGAACTCTAATTGAACCCTAAACCTAACCCTAATTCAACCCTAACAATAGGATTTAATTACGATTAGGGTTAGAGTGAGAATTTAA
This sequence comes from Sequoia sempervirens, assembly GCA_007258455.2. Taxonomy (NCBI): domain Eukaryota; kingdom Viridiplantae; phylum Streptophyta; class Pinopsida; order Cupressales; family Cupressaceae; genus Sequoia; species Sequoia sempervirens. Next base: position 17,989 of record VDFB02353443.1, read on the forward strand.
TTATGGTTAGTGTTAGGGTTATAATTAGAGTTTAATTAGGGTTAGGGTTAGGATTCAATTATGATTATAGTTGGGTTCAAATCTATAAGCTAATATTAAGATATTCACAACTCTAACCCTAACCTAACCTTAATCTCCATCCTAGAATGCTAATTAAACCCTAAAAATAAGGTTCAATAAGATTTAGGGTTAGGGTTTAACAAGTAGGTTTATGGTTGGAATTAGGGTTCAGTTAGCCTGGTTAGGGATATAATTTAATTAGTGTTATGATTAGGGTCAAGTTCAAGTTATAGTTAGGGTTTATTTAGGCTTATTTTGGTTAATCTTACAATCGAGGTTTAACTAGAATGCTAATTTAACCCTAATTTAACCCCAACAACAAGGTTCAATTAGAGTTAGGGTTCGGGTTCAATTAGGGTTAGGGTTGGCATTCAATTAGTGTTATGATTAGAATCAAGTTCAAGTTCAAGTTAGGGTTCAATTAGGCTTATTTTAATTCAGTCTACAATTAAGGTTTAATTAGAGTTAGGTTTATGGTTCAATTAGGGTTAATGTTAGGGTTCATTTAGATTAAGGTTCAAGTAGGGTTCAATTAGGATTTAATTAGGGTTATGATGTTTTTAATGTTTATGCCATTACACCTTGAAAATCCACCTACACCTAGAGAACCATTCAATCTCTCAAGATTTTATTGTTATTCTGGAATGATTATCAAATTGGATATGTCCAAAACCTTTAATAAGTTGACTTGGAAACTTCTATACTGCATATACCTCTTGTCAACTTCAACCAGGGGAGAACTAATTGCATAATGAATTGTCTTCTTTTTCAATTTGATTAATCATCCCCCATAGGGTCTTCTTCATAAATTAGGGGATTAAGTTAAAGAGACCCATTATCATGTATTTTTTCCATTAGAATGGTAGAGGCCCTTAGTGTAGAACTTATACTAGCCAGTATGTTACAAAAATTTACATGACTGCCAATTCTAGCAACACAAGCCAGTACATAGTGTTTGCACATGTTACCTAACTTACAAGATAGATAAGTTTCTAGAGGAGATGCAAATAAAGACAACTTTTCAATTTGTTTCAGTGTCCAATGTCGAGTATCTAAAATTTATTGTTAATTATGAATTTGATAGTGACATATATCATTGAACTAAGATTGATACTACTGTTCTGATTTATTGGCGATAATTATTGGATTAGTGTGAAAATCTAGAGATTTGTGTTTGACTGCAAAGAGTTATCTCTTGTGATTTATCAACAAATTATTATTTCTATTCATGGGCTTCTTACACAAGACAATATATTTATGCATTTCTTGTAGAGTCTATTCTAATTGATCATAATAATAAAAAATTCTAATTTTGAAAAGAATAAAACATAGAACCAAATAGCAGTGAAAATCCCAAACAAAGATTGTCAAGAGTGTATCTCATTTAGTTTTTATTTAATCTTTCTCTTTATGTCTACAATTTCTTGAAGTTTTTTTGATCATCCAAATAATTTAACGTTGATGAATATGTAACACATTTAGTTCACTCATGCCCTCATTCATCATATTTGGCAGAGAGCATGCCCATCTAGAGATGACCTTAGAATTTGGTTATGACTTATCCAGAGATAGGGATGTCGACAAAAAATTAAATGAGACAAGAAGATCTGGAAGCTAAGGGTATACACTTCAATGTCTAAGTTAAACAATTAATACCCTAGAGAAACATCAGTGCACACAGTGATGAGTCTATAGTACGTAGTTGTGATTCTAGATAGTAGGCGAGCCAAATTTGGTTCATGGTGATTGGTTGAAACCTGGTGCAGTACTAATTGATCTTGGCTTAAATGCAGTAGAGGTATGACACCTTCTAACTTCCTTTTTAAAAAAAAATTGTAAGTAAAATATGGTTAATAAATAGCAAATTAAAACTATTGCTTCCACTTTTGTAGGATCCTAGTGCTAAAAGAGAATACCAATTAGTCAGTCATGTTTCCTATGAAGAGGATTCAAGAATAACTTCATCAATTAATCCTCTACCTTGTGGTCTTGGTCCAATGACTATTGCAATGCTTTTGTCCACTACTCTACAATCAACAAAATGAGCATATGGGTTCAATTGAGATTTCTAATGTTTGATCCAGGCCTTTTTCAATACACAACAAACACAACAAATACAAACAAAACTATTCTAAAACTTTATGGCAGGAACTTTGCTGCTCTGCAGCTCTTGTTATTTTAGATGTTTGTTTATAAAATATAAAGATGCATTAAAAATATTTTAGAAATATTTTTCTTTATATTATATAGCATTCATAACATTAAATTAACATAGAATAATTTCACAATATCACTTAACTAATCAAGAAAAATTTAATCATTACTATGCAACATTATTCTCACATCAAACTAACAAATAAACATTGAAAACAAATTTATCTTTTTATATTATAACATTCATAACTTAAACCTTTTATACACAATATCAACTTAATTATAAAAAACACATAAAATTATTTATAAGCAACTTAAATTTTTAAAAATTTAATAAAATATAATTTAATATAATTAAGAAAAATTAAATAATAATTATAGATAAATTTATGAAATATTGATTTACTTATCAAGAAAAAATCAATGGTAAATTTACTTATTATAGATAAATTTACTTACCAATCTATTTTAACCATCAAGAAAAATTAATCATTAGTGATTGCAACATTATTGGCACATCTTTTAAACTGACAAATAAACATTGAAAACACATTTATTTTTATATTATAACATTCATAACTGAAACCTTTTTATACACAATGTCAAGTTAACTATAAATTGTATAGAGTTTAGAATTGCTATATCTCTCATATATCAACATAGGTAAATTTGAAAATATTTTAAATTATATAATTTCAAAAAAAAATTGAATGAATTTATAGAAGATTATTTTTATTAAAGTGATAGAATCTAATCCCAATACTAACATTAATTATAAGTCTAACCATAACCCCAACCCCAAAAACTAACACTAATTAACTTCAAACCTAACTCTAATTTTATATCCAACCCTAAACATAACTATGATTCTAAAACTAACATTAATGAAACCCTAATTGAACCATAACCCTAACCCTAATACTAACCCCTTGCCCCAATTGAACCCTAACACTAACCCCAAGCTCTATCATAGAACCTTAATCTTTACCCCAACCCCAACCCTAATCCTAATTGAATCCTATACCTAATTTTAATTAAAGTCTAACCCTATTTGAACCTTAAACTTAATTGAACTCATGTTTAGGGTTAGGGTTCAATTAAGGTTAGGGTTGAATTATGGTTATGATTAGGGTCAAAATTCAAATAGGATTATGGTTGGAGTTTAATTAAGGTTGCTATTCACTTAGGGTTAAGGTTCAATTAGTATTCAATTTGGGTCAGGGATCAATTAGGGTTATAATTCAATAAGGGTTTAATTAAGGTTAAGGTTAGTCTTAAATTAGGGCTAGGGTTGGAGTTAGGGTTCAATTAAGGTGGCTTATTGTCTATTTTAGGGTTAGGTTCAATTAGAATTTCTAGGTTTTGATACAATTAGGGTTAGGTTTCAACAATACCTAGGGTTACTATTACAGCTCAATTAGTGTTAGAGTAGGGTTATAATACGAGTTCAATCAGGTTAGGGTCAAGGTTTAATTAGTGTTAGAGTTAGGGTTGCAATAATAAAATTTTCCATAATGATATGGAAAGGCATTCAATTGGATTCATATACAAATGCACAAATAATAATTGGTAATTAAGAATTCTCTAAATCGAAAGTTATAACAACAAATACAATCCTTAGCTTAATCATTTGTTCTTTGTTAGGGTTGGGATAAGAATTTAACGGGGCCAACCGAGACTTAGGAAATAAAACCCTATGGAGGAAATAAAGTATTAAAATCAAAGTTCGGTTTTAATTTTAATCTGGTGATGTAAGCCTAAGCCATTAACTCCAGTGGTCATGTTGCCGACGGCTTAGCCAAAGCCTTTCATTAAATACTAACCGTGCAATGTGTAGGTTTTCCATATTCAAAGATATGGGAGAAGATCTCGAACGTACCCCACCAACTCGCAGACCTAAGGTGTCGCCCTGTTATTTGGCGTGAGGTAAACAAAAGGAAGATGTATGTCCTATATTAGATCGAGCTCATAACCCGTGGTTTTATATTGACAACCAAGATCAAAAGCTAATGTAAATCGCTGTTGTTCCCTACTAGCTCGCAGGAGGAAGATGAAGGTTGGTGAAGCATTAATGAATTATTCCTTGCTTGTGTAGTCACGTCGATCTCAATCTGTGTGAAGATGTTGTTGGAAATCATGAAGGGTGATCTTTGGATTCTCATCCGGCTCTAGTTAAACGGTGATAGTACATACACCGCCAAATTGGCATGTTTGCACATGCATATTTACTAAGCATTGATGAAGGTTGCCATTACCTCGCACAATAAATACAAGAGGAATTAACTGCTAATAGTGTCATTCTTCTAGTAGTTAGAGTGCTTTGTGGGCTGAGTCTAATCAAGCTTGAGTGCTTGTCTGAGAAGAGAAAATGAGTAAGTCAGTAAGGAGGTCTATTCATTTGAGCTCACAAAATCTCGGTCCTGCTATTCAGGAAGGTGCTTTGGTTGAGCAGCAACGTCCTGGAATTGCAACCTTCTATTGCTTTGGTTGCAGTAGAAGGTTGCAATTCTAGGACATTGCTGCTCAACTGGTAGATGACAAAGTCAAGCAGTCAGTGTGCTCTGAATGCGGCCAACACTCGCCCATTGACCTTATGAGCAACATTTCTGATGATGTAACCGAGACTGACTCAGACTACTATCGGTATTTAAGTTGCTTCAATCACGGTCTGCCCTTTGATGAGGAAATGATATCTGTGGGCACATCAACTATTAAAACCCCAAGCAGACAAATTAGAACCGTATTGGGCAAGGAAAAGAAAGAAGAGGAGGCTGAGGGTCTACCGTATTAGGCAACAACTAGAAGCAGGCGTGTATACCAGGGTCTGAGTGTTGGTAAGGGTAGGGTGGCAGGTAAATAAGAAGTTGTTGTGGTGCCTTCATGGCAATTTGGTTGCCTAGTTTTTTTGCGTGGATAGCGACAAGGGGATTTTGATGATAATTTGTGTTCCCTATTGTTTTACACTACCCCAGTTCATGCACTATATATGTTTTGCAGATTCAATGTGTGGGAAGTTTTGTAATGAAAGTCAAATGCAATGGAGATTTTGTTCAAATGAAAATTTATGGTGAAATTACATTTGAGCCCGAAGCTTGTTGCTCTCTTGTCATATAAAAGGAATTCAAGGCTCATTTGTAGGGAGAGAACTAATGAAAGCTCTAGCTAGGTTTTGAGTTGAATATATGGGTAGAAAGATATCTGTCCTCTGATGAGGAAGTGATATCTGTGGTGCCATTGGCTGTTAAAACACCAAACGGACAGAATAGAATAGATAGCCTGTTTTGAGTTTTGGATGAATATATGCAAATTATCTTAAATTGTATGCAAATATGACTTATAAGCATGAATACACATATAATTATAATATATTTTCTCTCCTTATGTGGATTTGAGTGAATTTTGAATGAAATGTTAATGAAGTTGTCATTCTTCTCTCGAGAATTTGTTCAATTGTGTGTTTATGTTTTTGCTTTGATTTAAGAAAATCAATTAAATGCTTAAATGGAGTCATAAGTTTACAATTATTTACAAAGGATTTGATAAGTAGTAATATATCAGAGAATTGAGCTCCATAATGCAAGGTATTATATGAGTAGTCTATTCTATTAAATTCTTGGGTCATTTCTGCTAACAGTAAATGGGTAACTAAATATTTAACTGACGAAGAATAAAAGAATAATATGTAAATGAGTCACTCACTCACTCCCTCTATCTCTCCCCCCTTAACCCTAAACCCTTAACCCTTAAACTCTAAACCCTTAATATTAGGTGTGTATTAAAAACATTATAAAAGTATAAATTTTTGGAGTTCTATTAGGAATTGAATGATAAATGACGATGAATGGGAAAATCTAAGGCACTTTAATATTTTCAACTAAAAAGTTAAGAGTTCAAGTAGGATGAGTGTTCACTTAGGGTTAGGTTTAGGGTTCAATTAATGTTCAATTTGGGTTAGGATTGAGGATGAGGTTGGGGTTTAATTAAGGTTATGAATTCAATAAGAGTTCAAATAGGATCAAGGTTAAGGTTAGGGTTGGGGTTAAGGTTCAATTAGGATAAGAATTAGTGTTAGGGTTAGGATTAGAGTTCAACTATAGTTCAAAGTTAGGGTTATGGTACAATTAGGACTACTATTCAATAAGTGTTCCTTTAGGGTTATGATTAGAGTTATGAATCTATAATTAGGGTTCAATTAATGCTCCTCACTTAGGCTTATTTCTTTGGGAGAAGTTTAATATTGTATGCAAGTGTATTTTATAAAATTAATATGTCAAGAATTAGTTTTAGATAATACTACATGTGATTTTTAATATGGTATTAAATTGTAGATTAAAATTGATAATATATTTCCTTCCTTCTTTTGCATTGTAAGCTACCATAATATTTGGCCTTAAAATCCTATTCATATTTTGAGCTTTTCTAAACTATACAACACGACATCCAACAAAAAAATTTGTTATGCATTTTTTCCAAGCACAAATCCTTAGAATTCTTAATGTGTTACTTAGGTTAATATGAGCTTTGACACATGCCTCCTAACCTAGCATACAATATGTACTTAAATGCTCAAAATAGTTGGGAGTAGTGTTGAGATTGGTTGATCTTTGGGAAGGTCCAATGCTTCACCTTTGCATCTCTCCCTATAGATAGAGGTAGAGATGAATATAGAATGAGAGAGGAAAAGGGATAAAAATAGATAGAGATATAGAGATGAGGAGAAATAAATATATATATTAGGAGATAGAGGGGGGATATATATATATATATATATAGGAGAGAGAGAGAGAGAGAGATATGGAAAGATAGGAGATATAAGGAGATATAGGAGAGGAGGAGAGAGAGATAAGTAGAGAAATATATTAACATTTGCCTTTGAAAAATATGTAATTCTTTAACCATTTTCCTATATATTTAGTATTAAGATTTTTACATCTTTTAACAATTCAATATATAATACAAATAAAATATAGTTAATAATTTAATTAACTAGCATACCTATATTAATTAATAATATATGTAAAACATGCCAAGAGTTATCTTTATCAAGATGCCTATCGACTTGAAAAAATAAGCTAGCATTTTCATGAATATGAATTTGAAAGCAATCAAAGCAAATCACCTTTTGATTTCATATCAAGCTTATCATTGTTTATTCCTAATCTCTATATATAAGGGCATACATTGAAATTTTCGGAAATCACACACCGTCTATAAATAATAATCAACCAGAACACACAAATTTAAAAAAGAAAAATGTTCATCAATCATTAGGATTTAGTATTGACAGCACCAAAGCTATATCACATAAAATGGCATTAACCAACTTAGATATATTCCATAGAAAGGACCTTTGTATAATGTGTGAAGTCCTAAATGATCATCTTGCTCTTTCATATAAGCCAAAATGTTCAATTCCTTTGTTGTTACACCCATAATTTCTTCTGCCACTTCTTCAAAAGTTGTAATCCAAGTGAATGAAGTATGGTCTTCCACTTTGCATTGAATTATATATTTATAATCACATTCAGGGAAAGTTTTATCACATCTTCCACAATACCACTGACCATTTCCATTAGTGTTTACCTTCTTTTTGCAGTGCCTATCTCCAATGTTCTTTCAAGGGGCATATTGTATAACAAAAAATTTCTACCTTAATGAAAGATAAGGTAGCTTTTATCACTATCCAATAAGGTTTACCAGAGTTGGCAAGGTCTTGATCCTGTATTTGTGAGATACTAGGGTTAGGAATAAATAGGGTTAGGGTTGGGGTTCAATTACAACTAGAGTTTAATTAGGGTTAGATTTCAATTAGGGCTAGAGTTTAATCAAGGTTAGGGTTCAATTAGGGTTAGGGTTAAGGTTATGGTTTGGGCTAAATCAGGGTTAAGGTTGAATTAGGATAAGTGTTCACTTAGGGTTATTGTTAGGCTTAAGATTGGGCTTAAGATTTACTTATATAGCATTTTGGATAATAGAAACAATTTTGATTGATTTAATATTTTCTAAATTCATTATTGAATTTAAATATTATAATTTATTCTCTAAATTCATTATAGAAACAATGTATGAGAATTTATTCTATTGATTTTGGAGGGTGAAAGTGTGTATTACATAGGGTTTCATATTACAGTATTTGTAGAGAATGGTATCTCTATTTTGAATTATTCTAAACCTGCTTCTATGCAAGAGGTTTTAAATTCATTTTGCTGTTATACTCTATAATTGGTAGTTTATATATTGCTCTCTTGATACATGATATTTAGCAAGATTGGGACACTAATAGAACCTTCATTTATTTTTTTAAAAAGACTAAGAAATGTATGAAAATTTGACAACATGAAAACCATGAAAATAAAAGTGAAAATAAAAATTTAACATAGTAAAAATGGCCAATCATGTGCCAAAAATGAAAAGAATCATTTGTTGTTACTCTAATATTTCAACCACATACTAAATTACCAAGTGCATTTTATAAATGTATTATGCAAGGAGCACAATATTGGGAATCAATGTGAATGATTCTCATCAAGAAATTAGACAAGCTTTGAGATTGAAGGACCCAAGCTCTTTGTAGGTTTTCAATGAAGATTTAATTAGCCACTAATAGGAACAATAAGAAAATAGATAAATGTGAAAATAAATCCTAATCTCTAAGAGTGTTGTGCTAAGAATTACATACACATCTCATAAATTTCAATAGAGACATGAGACACATTTATAGAAATACAGGAAAGAAATAGCTATTTAGATAGTTATTAATCTACAAAAGATTAGGACCTACATACTTCAAGAGATTAATAAAAATAAGTTTTTATTTATAATTTTTAAATTTGATAATTTTGAAATTATCATAGATGTAAAGTAAAGATAAAATATTTTTCAACAAAACAAATAAAAATGACAAACAAATAATGTGATTAATCAAGATTAACATGATATTGCAAAAAATATAATAAATAAAAGAATATGCATAATTGTACATAAGCCATCAAAAGTCTAAATATACCTATCTTTATAAAAAAATAAAAATCTTTAAAATGACTAAAAATTATTAAAACTTATTAAGCTCCATGAAAAAACACTACCTTCCATATAAAAAGTATACAACATGATACTTATAGAAAACAAATTATGTAGGATACCAAAAAATTGTTAAAAAGATAAGATAAGATAAAATTATATATGAAATTAATCATATTAATTTCATAGTTAAAAAGATAATTCTATGGATCTTTAAATATACATATATAATAATCTTTAAATATTTATTTTTTTTTTAAATATTATATTTTATAAACTTATACATTAATTTTTTTAATATTTAAGCTATACTAAAATCTAAGATGTTCAATATTCATTATTATTTTTAAATTATAATATTGATTAAAGATATATAATTATATTTATAAGATTTAAAATCAATAATGAACTTAGAAAATATTAAATCAATCAAAATTGTTTCTATTATCAAAAATACTATATAAGTAAATTATAAACTATTATAATATAATATTTAAATTTTATATTTCAAATGTTAAATAATTCTAATGTTAAATTTTTATAATTATAAACTTACCTTTTAATGATGTTAGTAAGTGTTGACGTGTGTCTTGGCACAATAACATGCAAACAAAATATTGCTACTCTGCTTCTCCTGGAAGAGAAAGACAACACATGGATGCCTTAGCTCCGAAGGAAACTTTCATACCGATGGGAAACTCCCAGTCGCCAAGATGATGATCGATGTCCTACCGACATGTGTTTGCATGTGAACTCCACTCGCCGTGACATCCCTGAGGTCTTGCCGATTGGCAACATAGATGCCTACTAAACAAAATGCACTGGTAGTCAACAAGACATCTGCAAGGTCTTGCTAACTTTCTTCTTAGAGGAAAATTATGACCAACTGGATTGAGGAATGTCTTCCAACTGAGCTCCCCTGGCAAACATCACCATGTGTGTGATTTAATCCTGCAAATTTGATCAAAGGACAGTTGATGAACAGTCGCGCAAATTTGATCCCCATATGGGACACGTGTCGCCCGCCTGTGATATCGCCATCCTACAATTCCCGATCACGGGATGGCGGGCAATCGTTGATCTTGAAGGAATTTTGATCGACAACAGTACAAATTTCATCCTTCTGAAAAATAAAACATTCATTAAAGGGAAAGGGGACATTACTAGGCAGATGGAAAATTTTCTTGGGCCCCACCTTGTACAGTCCACATGGCAGCCGCCCGTGATTTTGCAATCAACCAAAGCACCATCATGGGATGGCGGGGAACGACTCGCATCAAAGCGACAGCTTGATGAACAAATACACAAATTTGATCCACATATGAGACACATGTCACCCGCCCGCGATATCGCCATCCTACAATTCCCGATCACGGGATGGCGGGAAACCATTGATCTTGAAGGCATTTTGATCGACAATAGCACAAATTTCATCCTTCTAAAAAATAAAACATCTACAAAGGGCAAGGACATTACTATATGATGGAAAACAACAACATAAGTTTTTTAAAACCGCTTATATTGTACAACTAGGACTTAGGAAAAATAAAACCAGAGGAAATAATAAAATATAAGAGACCAAAGGGACTAGGCCTTAGACGGAACGATGGGCATAAGATGTTTTAAAACCCTTCAAAAAGGTAACATGAAATAGGATCCTCGCACTGCTGCATTACGTGAACACAAGGGTTTAAGATGAAGACAAAGCTAAAACCCCAAATTTCTTAAGCAGCTCTTCTCTCCAACACCATGAAAGACCAGTGACATAAGGTAGGGCATGAGTGAAACATTAGGAACAAAATTTGAAGTTCCATCAATACAAGCATTGGATAATTTTATATTAATAGCTTGTCCTATTACAAATATAAAAGGTGAGCACAATAAATAACATGTATATTCCCATTAAATGTGAAGGATTTTTAAAAAGTTATAGTGTTCAACTATTGGCCCATTTTTGTTCAATATAAGTTGTATTTTAAATCATTATGTGTTGTTTTTATAACAACAAATAGATTTTTTGTGTTCAACTATTAGTCCATATGTGTTGTTTTTATAAAATAGAACACTTAGAACAAAACTTTGAAGTTCCATCACTACCCATAACCCTAAACCCTAAACCATTAACCCTTAACCCTTAAACCCCAAACTCCTGTGTGTAAACCCCTCTTACTCCTCTCTGCCTCCCTCCTAGCCTCCCTCTCCCTCTCTCTCAGGTCTCTCTCTCAAGCTCCTCCTCTCCTCCTACCCTCTCCTCTCTTAGGTCTTTCTCTCACTCACTCCTCTATCTCTATCCCTCTCCACCTTAACCTTAAACCTTAAAACCATCTACACTCTTACCCTTAACCCTCCTCCTCTATCTCTCTCCAAATTCTCCCTCTCTATCTCTCTCTCAACTACCTCTAATATCCTACCCTCTCCCTCTCTTAGGTCTCTCTCTCACTCACTGCCACTCCTCTATATCTCTATCCCCTCCACCCTTAACCTTAAACCCTTAAACCATCTACCCTCTACCATTAACCTCCCTCCCTCTATCTCTCTCCCACTCCCTCCCTCTCTCTCTCTCAATTCTCTCCCTCCTAGCACCACTCCCTCTCTGAGGTCTCTCTCTCACTCATTCACTCTATCTCAAGTCTTGCCCTCCTACCCCTTCTCCCTCTTAGGTCTTTTCTCTCACTTAATACTTCACTCCCCATTCTCTCTCCCCTCCATACCCTTAAACTCTAAAACCCTTAAACCCTATACCTTATGTTTAACCCTCTACTCCCATATCTCTCTCCCACTCCCTCCCTCTTTCCCTCTTTCCATCTTCAATCTTCATATTATGTTTCTTTGCCTTCTAATTTTGCATTTTAAATGAAAAAACTTGGTTTTACACCTTATTTAAGTCATTTAATCCTTGATTTCTGTCTCCAATAGATTTATTTAAAACTATAGACACCATCCAATTGAATTATGAGATTCCTCTCTTCTTCTATTAGGATGTAAGAAAAATCATTTGAGAGGTCTTTTTGGATCTTAGCTATTCTACTTTCAAGGAGATCCTTCTTTGAAAAGGTTTCTAAAGACTTGGATATTCCACTCTTTTAGTCTGAGTTTTATGAATTTTAACTTTGGATTGAATATGCACATATTAAAAATGACTAACTATTTGCAGTGAGCCAAGATTTGGGGTGACAACCATTCCTCTCTCTCTCCCCTTTCCTCTCTCTCATAACTCATAAAGAAGTGACATATTTCATGAAGAAGTGAAATAAGTATTTTTTTTTTGTTTCAAATAAAATATCACAACTCTCCACTATAAGTATATCATTTAAAAAAAAATAAAATGGTCATTTAATAAAATACACTCCAATAAAACAAGTGTTGTTATCATAGTGAAAAAAATAATATTGTTCTATCTCAGACAACAATTAAAGCAATGTATGTCCTTAAAACCATATCTCCACCTTGTACCCTTTAACCCTCCCTCTCTTTCAGACATCTGCCCCCACTCCCTCCCTCTCTCTCTCTCAAGTATCTTTCAATAGTCCCACCCCTCTCCCTCCCTTAGGTCTCTCTCTCACTCACTCAGCTCCTCTTATCTCTCCCCTTTAACCCTAAACCCTAAACCCTTTAACTCCCATAAACCCTTCTACTCCTCTACTCCTTTAACCCTCCCTTCTCTCTCACTTCCTCTCCTCTCTCTTTCTCAAGTCTCTCCCCTCGAGAGAGAGAGAGAGAGAATTAGGAGGGAGAAGTGGAGGGGAAGAGTGTTGGAGGGTAGAGGATAGAAAGTTTAAGGGTTTATGGTTGGAGGAGGTACTCCAGGGGAGAGAAAGAAGAACCAAGAGAGGGAGCCAGTGAGTGAGAGAAGCAGAGGAGAAGGGGTAGGAGGAGAGACTTGAGAGAGGGAGAGGGGGTAGGAGGGAGAGACTTGAGAGGGAGGGTAGAGGGTTTCATGGGTTGGGTTAATGGTTTAGTTTTAGGGGTTAAGGTAGTGATGGAACTTCAAAGTTTTGTTCTCTGAAAAAATGCCCATTTTATATAAAACAACACATATTCAATAGTTGAACACAAAAAATCTATTTGTTGTTATAAAAACAACACATAATGATTTAAAATACAACTTATATTGAACAAAAATGGACCAATAGTTGAATCTTATTTTCACATTTATCTATTTTCTTATTGTTCCTTTTAGTGGATAATTAAATCTTCATTGGAAACCTACAAAGAGCTTGGGTCCTTCAATCTCAAAGCTTGTCTAATTTCTTGATGAGAATCATTCACATTGATTCCCAATATTGTGCTTCTTGCATGATACATTTATAAAATGCACTTGGTAATTTAGTATGTGGTTGAAATGTTAGAGTAAGAACAAATGGTTCTTTTCATTTTTGGCACATGATTGGCCATTTTTACTATGTTAAATTTTTATTTTCACTTTTATTTTCATGGTTTTCATGTTGTCAAATTTTCATATATTTCTTAGTATTTTTATAAAAATAAATGAAGGTTCTATTAGTGTCCCCAATCTTGCTAAAAATCATGTATAGAGAGAGTACAGTATATAAACTATTAATTATAGAGTCTAACAACAAAATGAATTTAAAAACTACTACATAGAAACAAGGTTTAGAATAATTCAAAATAGATATACCATTCTCCTACAAATACTATGTATAGAAACCCTATGTAGCCACACTTTCACTCTCTCCCACTCTCCCACACTCTCTCCCACTCTCTCCTCACTCTCTCGCACCCTCTCCTACTCCCTCCTACTCTCTCCTCCCCATTCCCCAGCACTCTTACACACTCTCTCCCCATTCTCTGCACCTCTCTCCCACTTCCTCTCCCACCTTCTTCCTACCTCCCTCCCCCACTCTCTTTCCGCTTCTCTCCCCACTCTCTCCCACTAATTTTTCCACCTCTTTCTCCCACCTCCTCTCCCACTTCTCCCTTCTGCCCTCCCTTCCTCCCTCTTAAGCCCACCCTCCACCTCCCAATTACCTCCGTGATATAGAGAGGAGTAAGAGGGAAATAAAAAAGAGAAATAATAGAGACAGATACATAGAGTAGGAGAGATGGGAGGGAGAGATGGAGGAATGAGAGAGAAAGGGGGATAGGAGAGATAGCTCACGTAAATAGAGGGGGGAAGAGGCAGAGTGACATGGGAGATATAGAGATATAGAGAGTGACAGGGAGAGATATATCAATCAACATCCCTATATCTCTATCTATTCATCCTTATCTCTTTATCCCTCTACCCCTCTCTATCTCTTTGTCTCCCTTTCTATTTGTATGTTTGTCATTATCTCCTCTCTCTATATTTTCTTCCCTATATTTATCTTTGTCTCCTTAAGTGTGCAATGGGTACATTGAAGAGGTCTTAAAGGAGAATTATCATATCTTTAATCAAATGGCATGCTACCTTGAGCATAACTCCCCAAGGACACATGCTATCCTTGGATTGTTGACATGAAACAACCAATCAAAATTTAGTTTCTCTCTCTCATATTAATATATATTACTATTATATTAAATATATATTATATTAATTATATTTTGTATTATATAAAAATATACTTATTATTAATTATTAATTATAATAATTTTATAATGTATTTAATAATTTGCCAGGATTATAATATCTAATTATAATAGTTGAATAATTATATTATTTATTATATAAAAATAGTAGCTAATATATACTTAACTTAAGTATTGTGTGAAATAAAACCTAGCTAAATGACGCCAAAATTTTGAACTTAATTAACATACTGTAAAAGCTAACAAAACCAGGTTGTAGCTCATCAAATTGGAGAAGTGAAAGGTCAATGCCAACACCGAGGAAGAGTTTGGAGTAGGGAAAAAAAGGTCAATGCTAGCACCCAGGAAGAGTTTGGAGGAGTGAAAACAAGGTCAATACCGGCCGTAGGAATAATTTGGAGTTAAAACAAGGTCAATACCAGCTTTGACGAAGAGTTTGGAGGAGTGAAAACAAGGTCAATATCAGCGCCGAAGAAGAGTTTAGAGGAGTGAAAACAAGGTCAATACCAACACTGAGGACGAGGTTGAGGGCACTCAGGGAAAATCGATGACCAAGGGGCAATGAGTACTGTAAGTTTGGCACCCCCATTCTCTTTAACCTTCACTTTTCATGCCTAGTTCCCAAAGATATTCATACATCGCACTCTATTCTTCGTGAAACGGTATAAGATAAGACACAAAAGAATAAAATATCTTATACAAAGTCATGATCCACCTACAATCCCATTCAAGAATTTTAATTAATTCCTTGAACAAACCTAAACAAGAATCATACACACCAAGTAACAAAGGAGATAGAACTAAACAAATCCCTTGATCATTTTATTCAAAACGATATGCTTGTACAATGAGAGACATGAGTTTGAATTAATCATATATCAATTCAAATGCCAAGATCACATAAACATCAAATCCCTCTCCCATGAATTCTAAAACCTACTAATGATTCAAACCTAAATTGTATTTTCCTAAAACCATCGGGGACTTGCTAATTTCTTACAACTTCATCTATACTCGACCAAAAATATCTAACTTGCTAACCTGTACTTCTGGCCTTGAAATCCTTCTTATAGAAAAATGAGGAGCAAACAAGCATCGGGCCAGAAGGCACATGTGTCACCAGCCAATTGGACCACCTTGTACTCTTCATCAGTTGGCCAATCAAAATTAATCACCTCATTCACCTTGACACTCTAAGGTTTGTACTTAACTACCACCTGATTCGCTTCTCTTTCAAAAGACTCCAAGAATGAGCTGGTGCTAATGATTTTGTCCATACAGCTCACCAACAAATCATAATCTAAGTTACCCTATTTTTCGTGGTTTTGGTAGTCCAAAATGACGATATAAAGTGGTGGCTCCTTTACACTTCTATGATTATTGTAGCTTGTGTAAGAGGCCCCATGGATATTGT
The DNA here is from genome assembly GCA_007258455.2 of Sequoia sempervirens. Classification (NCBI taxonomy): domain Eukaryota; kingdom Viridiplantae; phylum Streptophyta; class Pinopsida; order Cupressales; family Cupressaceae; genus Sequoia; species Sequoia sempervirens. The sequence goes on from VDFB02353443.1 coordinate 34,166, forward strand.
TGGTGGTAATTGTAGGATGAATAGGGCTGGTGCTCTCAACAAAACATGTATGGAGATTCCATTTTATGAATTTTTATCCATGCACCTAATGGGTTGTTTCTCGAACACCTAATATAAATGATACACATATACACACACACACATATATATATATATATATATATATATATATATATATATATATATATATATATATATATATATATATATATGTATGTATGTATGTATGTATGTATATGTATTTTTAAATGTAAATGTAAATGCAATTACTGGATGCTCTCCTAGAACAATAAATGCAACACATCATTAAAGAAATCTATATCTATGTATATAAATGTGTATTTCTAAATGCAAGTGTAAATGCAAAGAGCATATGGTTTTGTAGTGTTATAGAGACAACATATCCATAAATTAATGTAATTGAAATTCTAAAGTCTTCAACACATATAATATGAAATCTATCATGTTGGTGTTTTTTCCTGTAAACCAGGTTGGTCTTCTAATTCCATTGAAATGCCAATCCAAATTATAGATCTGATTCAACTGGATGAGATTCATATCTGATATTGACTAACCATATAAACACCACACGACTATGGATAATCCCACAAATCGCTCAACATAATAGGATACCACTAAAATGAATTGGCCTTTCACCAGTAATATCAACTACTTGGAGCATGAGATGATTACAACATTATTTCATAACTTATGATAGTCATTTTATTTGTAATTTGGCGGCAAGCCTTAAGCAAAGACATACAGACACAGAGTTTCACAAATTCATACAATTTAGATCAGTGCTATATACCATTGGGGAGTCAAATTCATAAACATTCATGATTCAACAACAAATTTAAATACTTAGCACGCATGATCCCTAGCAATATTGCATTACAATAGTGTCAATTCCTGTCCCAGCCCAATACTTCTTACTAAATCCCTCTACAAACATACCCATCCATGATTCCATCCAAGCACTTTAATTAATTCTTTGAATTAAAGCCAAAATGGAAAACACACACATCAGAGCAATGAGATGAACATCATAATCCTTGATTATTCTATTCAAAATTATGATATGCTTGTATAGAGGAGAGACATGAGCTCGAGATATAACATCATAGCTCAATGCTAGTGCTGCTTATGAAACATCAAATCTCCATAACTTTAAAACCCATTACAGGATAACCCCAAACCTAAATTGCCTTAACATTCAAAAAGGTTCTTACAATCTGCTCTACAACTATACCTAGACTCGACCTTCAAAATATCTGACTTGCCAACCCTTATTTTTGGCCTTGAAACACTTCTTATAGAAAATGAAGGAGCAACAAGCATCAGGCCAGAAATTACACATGTCACCGGTCAATTGGACCACTATGTGCCAATTCAAAACTATGATCAAAACCACCAAGTCCCAGAGCATCTTTTCGTTGATTTCTACTCATTACACAATAGCTGCAACATTTGTTACACCTCAAAATCTGTGCCCAAAGATGCCATGGAAACAAAACCATAATCAGTTATAATATAACCGTTGAGCTGTCAATTGCCAGTAATAGACACCGTTTCACTCCTCTTCAGTTAAGTACTTGTCCACCCAATTCTGATATTCCTCATCTATTGGCCAATTAAAATTCACCACCTCCCTCACCTTGGTATTGTAAGGTGTGAATTTCACCACAACTTGGTTGGCCTCCCTCTCAAATGACTCTAAGACATGCCGGTATTAATTATTTTATCCATGCTGCTTACCAACAAGTCATGGTCTGAGTCATCACAAATCAATTTGATTTGTGCATTAATAACCTCTTCTGCCCTATCTTGCCACTGCTGCAATGTCTTAATATTTCCTTGTGCATCTATTACATTTGGCACAAAAGTTTCATTTCAATCATCAAAACTCTTTACTAGTTCTCTAATTTTCCTACTCAAATCACCAGGCAGGGCCCTGGAATCCCTTCAATGATTTCACAAAGATTTGAGTAGGCTTTAATGACTGGGGCATGTTATTTACATCAAATCTGGAAGCCTTAAACATAACATCTAAATCAGTGGCCCGAGGGATCCACTTCTCAACCAGAGGTAGAACAACTTCCCGATCTCTGTTAATGTTTTGTATTCCACCCAAGAATAAAGAATATAAAGAATGTACAGCTGGCAATCTATAATCAACCTTCTCATTTAAATGCCTCAAAATGGTGTCAACCACCTCATTGTGTTTAGCCATAGCACCATCCTCACTCGCCCTTAGGGCAGCCTGTAATTCTGTGATTTTATTCATCATCTGCTTTTTGGTAGGATCTATAGAATACTCATCTTCCTCTTCGACTAGCCCTGGTGCAGGGCTATTAGCAGGTGTCTGAATTAGGGATCCGGGAGTAGAAATGATTGGGATAATAGGGGAAATGACCCCGAAGTAGTAGGTAATGCTTTGATAGCAGAGGCACTGGAGGATTCTCCCACCTACCCGTATCTCAATCTATCTACTTCAGACTGCAACTCAACATTTTTCTGCTGCATTCTACTATACTCCCCAATTATTGTATTGTACTTTTCCATCAGGCTTTTCTTTTCAGCTTCATCTCTTTCAGCTATCTTCTGGGTGAATTTGGCCACATTCAGTGTCAAGCTTGTGGCTTCTGTTGTTGAGGTTTCAGAAGCTCTCTTGATAATGAGCCTGCCCCTTAGACTTGGGCTAATATCAACCACATTTGGTTTTCTACCTTGAGGTGCCAGTGCCCATATGGCAAAAGTTTCATATTCCTCACTAAAAGCAAAGTCTTGTAGAGCTGCCTTGACTTCTTCTTTACTGTTTTGCATAGGATGCTTAGACTGCATAATAGCATTGAATTCTACAGCATCAACTATGTCCCATTCAAGGAGGAGTAAGACACCAGCCTGAGATACAAGTTTCCTTCCTTCATCAAGAGTGATGCTTTTGAATTGCTCCATTAATTTAGCTTTGACTTCATCATCATTCTCCTGGTCAGACCTATCAGGTCTTGATTCCCTCCTGGTCTTGCATTTATCCTGATATTCTTCAAGTTTCATCCTCCAAATCAACTGCAAGAACGCAGGAGTTTTCATGAAGGCATCATCATCCAAGAATGCCTTGCAAGCCACCATCCTAGCATCTTGTACACACTGCCCCTTTATATCTATATCAGTTAGCACCAATTGTGCTGATCTAGGAGGGGAGGGGATACCAACTTGCATGTCCTGATTAGTTACGATTATTTTATCCACCAGAGCCTCTTGTGACTCCTCAACTCTTCGCCTCTTAAGGCTTGGCCCTAATGGTAGCTCTACAGGGTCATTTCTAGGTGGTGAATCCAAATCCACAATCTTTATCCCCCCACATTTCCTAATCCCATGACCCGGTTGTGATGATATTTTCATTATTTGTTTCCCTTTTTTATCTCCTCCTTCTTCATCACTGCTATCATCTCTCTTCCTCCTGTATAGAGGCCTATCCACTGGTGGCTGATAGGTCAGCCTTGTTTCTTCAGGCCTCACCTCTAATCCTTGAATTTCCCAGTCCAGTTCCAAGTTTATTTTCTTGGTTCTTAGGGTGCTCATGATTTTTTTGAAATTATTCATCAAGAAATCAATTCTTTTATGAAATGGAGTGAACTCCATCAGTGGATCATATTTTGGATCCAGTTTATGTACCATGGCCAGCGTTTTCTCATAAGCAATCCACTTCTCTTTATTTAATTCCTGCTGGCTCAAATTGAACTCATTTCTAATCAAATCCTTAGGAAAATTGAAAACATGAGCAAACTTGCCACCCTTAATTCCTTTCCTAAATAGAGCAAAGAATCCCTCAAGGTCATGCTACCTCGTAGATCCACTTTTCAAATGGTAGTCATCAAAATATCTATCAAAGTAAACCCATCCTCCCTTGGAAAAAACAAAGTCTGAAACAACAGTATAATCAGGGAACAAAGTCCCTTTTCCTTTTCCTGTCAAATTATCTTCATGAATGCAACCTAGTTGCCACATGACCTTTGCAAATCTCATTCTTGATGGTACATTATATAGGAGAATATGAGGAGCTCCCTGAAAACCATAAACCCTTAGGACAGTGCTTACAGGGTATAGAATGATGTCACCCCAATTATGACACACCTTCAAATCAGGCTTCCTCACTTTGGGTCGGAGGAAGTCATTCAAATCCTCAGGAATCCTTGGCACATTCATCATCAGTCTAGCTCTGATCCTAGAAGCAAAGCAATTATCAAATTGCACAAAACTGGCATCTCCCTTGTTGTAAGACAAGTCTGCACTCCAAACCTCCACTGGTAATTTTTCTCCATTCATCTCCTGCTTCAACTCCATTTTCTCTGAGAAGAAATCAACATTCTTGTACAAGAACATATGCATTAATAAGGAGTACCAAAAGAAAGAAGTACCAGTGTCCCCCACATACAAGTTCAGTAAACCCTCATGTATCCTTTTAGCAAGGAAAGAAGCATAGTCGTACACTACAAAAAAGTTAGGATGTTGAATTTGAGCCCCCATAAACATATAAGCAAAGGGCATCACGATATTAGGGCTGAAACCTAAAATTTGGAAAAGTGAATAAAAAGTTTCCAAGAAATGATTAGCAAAACAACTCAACCTGAAAGGTTCCCGGTCAGTTGGGCTGATGTGAATCATTGAACTGCCCGCCCTAGCTAGATGAGGAGGAAGCAACTTTAATCTGAAAAGAGGTTGTGCCCTGGCATATTCTTACTTCATTTCATCAAGGTCTATCCAGACCAAGAATGAGCTGTATTCACTTAAATCAAAAACCTGCTGAATCTCATCTACATTTATATTCAGTAAAACCCCACCATCATTATCCCTGATAATCCTTGTGATGGGATCATATCATGCATCCACTGCCCTGAGTAGGTCAACATCAAGAAATACATTCGGCACCACAAGTTTTCCCATATCATATCTCCAACCATTTGAAAAAGGATGAGACATATTTCGCTACCCATACCATCTCCTAAACATTTCCAAGCTCATCATTTGTACCCTAGCATTCGCAATGTTATAGGTTTTATATCTTAATCCCTCACCTAACGCTATCCCATTTATTAAGATCAAACCCCTCTTCTTTTCATTTGTTGACAAAGGGAATTGGTCAAGGAAATCGTCGTATAGATTCCTTTGCAAATAATCAATAAGGCCAAAATGCTACTTTAGTGGTGCCATTTCAAACAACCAAGGCTTCTCCTAAGATCAAATTTATGAACAAACTAGGGCTACCCAAAACGAAATTATAGTAGAATTTTGCAATTTCCCACAATTCAAAAGAACCAGTAACCCTAGAACCTTAATCTAGAAAACCACTGACCAACACAAAACAACCCTCCACAAGAATCACATTCAAATAGAAACAGTGATAAAGAAAGTAACTCACGGGATTTCACGCCCTATAGAAAATCAAACCCTACTGTAATTGCTTTGAAAAAACTCTATCTTTGGCTCTGGACCGCTTCGAAAACACTTGAATGCCCTTGTGGTGAAGATAGCCTAAAATTAAATACTTAGAATTTATGAGAAATGGCTAGAAGACGTCTCGTCCACCATTAAAGCTTACTTGCACGCTGTGCCAACGACTTCAATTGTATTTGACACAAATTTAAATCTTCACCGTCGATCTCTTATTTCTGTCAGATTATCAAATGGTCACCTTCAAAGAAGTTGACAACATCTCCATGTCATTATCAAGGACCCACCATAATACGCAGCACCAAAAGAATACAGGTGGTGCCCGCCCGCAATATCACGGTCATTAAACTCCTTTCAGTTTAGGATCACATGATAGCGGGCAACCATTGATTCCCTTCATTGGTGATCACAATCATACATAACAGGGAGCCGCATCAATACCTATTCGTCGAGCAGCTTTTTTCACCAAGGTTAAAACATCGCCGTTGATCATGAGCACGTGCATCTCACATGTGGTTTAGTAACCCACTCCATAACACACTAAAGTCTAATACACATATTAAACACTTTTTTTTACTCTTTTTAGCATTGGCAAACTGGGACACATGGCGCCCGCCTGCGATATTGCAATCACAAACAGCCAGCGGTGGTGTCATCGCGAGATCACGGGGAACAATCAAAATCAACTGTAGGGAAATTGACGGTCATCAAAATAACCCCTACAAAACATTAAAAATACTTAGAAGAAAATAAGGGGAAAGAGACACCACCTAGGGCAACGACAGTCGATGACTCAATGTTGTTTTAAAAGCGCGAGGCATAGACTGACCCAGACTTTAATAAATAAAAGGGGCAGGCAAAATATTTAGCATTTTTATTAAAAAGGGGCCTGGCCTAGACAATTCAATGGGACATAAGTTGTTTTTAGAACCCCTCCTCTAAAGGTAACGACAGAAAAGACCCAACCCAAAGATAGAACACCAAGGTTTCATGGAAGCAAAGCAAAATTTCAGCCCCAGGTACCTTCCGAATAATCAAGAAAAACTAGTAACAAAAGGAAACCAAGGACTTAAATTTGAGGCTCCATCAGACCAAACTATTAAACTACATGAGAAATAAATGAAAACAGTAAATACATATGTATGTGTATTTGTAAATGTAGGTGTAAAATAAATAAGAATAATGAAAATTATAAAAGAATACAAGGAAAGGTCTCCTCCCTTCTTGGTAGTGATAACCTCTTCCACACACAACCCTTAAAAATTATGAATAGAGGAATATAATCTTTGAAGAACTCAAAGTTGATTCTCTCCTACTTGATGCAATTATTCATTTTATCCTTACAAACATTTATAGTGATTACTAGAGGCATATAGACCAATTCTTCATAATAGAAGAATTTGATCATACTTTTCCAATGATAGCATTATCAGAAAACCTTAGGTTAAATGACTAATTCCTAGCTAAGTTCTTTAAATCATGTCCAACCGTATAAGAGAAGATTGCTACTATGTCTACCTGGATGCCATGGAGAAAGGCTAGTCTTTGATCTCTTTCATCAATCATCCTACCTTAAAACATACCAAAAATCTCCTAGCAATTAGACATAGGAAGATTTAATATGACTTAAAAAAAAATTATTGCCAAAGTGTAAACTTATGATAACTTAGCGAGGGCCTAGTACACACACTCCCTCCTAGTTAACCACTTAGACATGCTGGAAATTAAATGTTAATTTGCTTCTATTTTAGTCATATGTGGGTGTCAGCCAACCACTTGGTGGTGTTTCCTTCAAGTTTATTTACTTGAATAGAGAAAGTCCTTTGATTACAATTAGAGAGAATACATTTGAGGCCTTGGTTGTGTGGCGGTGGACCATAGTCACATTTAACACTTGTTACAAAGTTTGGAGTTAAAATTTTAAGTGAATTTGATTTGTGATGGAAACATTTGGGCCGGTGGTAACAATAGTTGCAATCTATCAGACTTGATTACCTTATAACCTTTGAAATTCTAGCAATGAAATGATAGATTAATCATAATGTCACCTTGGGATCACATCACCATGAAAGAACTTCATCCAACATCATACGGTCGCGAGGTACCACTAAA
>VDFB02353443.1:41831-117938 GCA_007258455.2 Sequoia sempervirens
CATATGAATATATAACCAACAAAAATCTATTTTCTATAATTCATGGATTGAACTCTATATTTTATATGCTCTCAATGTTTGTATGCTATGGAAATGCCATTAATTTTTTTTTTAAAAGTAGTATGCTATGTGTGATACTCTCAACAATGTAATTATATATTGATTACTCTTTCTTTTTACATAATCTAACATATTTCAAACTTTTCATAGGCTGGCTGACACATCGAAGGCAACAAAGGAAAGACTAGAAAAGCACGGGCAAGACAAACTTGGCTCTGGTGGTTATATGAAATTAGCTGCATGAATTATAAGTATCAATAAATGAAATATTGCATCTAAATTATAATAAATTGAAAATAATTTTGGTTTTATCACACCATAGAAGCAAAATTCGTGATCTTCTGCAAAAATGTAGGGCTCTGAATTCAACAGAGTTCCCACGGAAGAGGACCTGAAGATTGCCTTCCAGCAAGGCTATGGAGCCGTGGTTGAATGCCTAAGAGTCTTGACTAGGCAAACACAATCTTCCATTGTATCCGACACGCAGGTAAATAAACTCAATAAAGTTTATTTAAAATTGAATACTTGTGCAATCTATTCAATATTAATTTCCACCATGAAGTAAATACATGCCTATTGTTTTAAACATTCAAGCAATGATAATACTACACATGACATTGGAATGCAGCTTGGTGAGGGTGGAGCAGAACGTGCAGATGAAGGTCATGGTGTGCATCCCGATACTTTAGAGCATGTAGAGCGTGATCAAAATGTTGAGCATGATCAAGATAGAGAAGATCAGGAATATGATGTGGCCCCATCAGGTAAAGAGGACCACTCTAAAGTTATTTTAAACATATTTAATTACAATTGGTGTATTAATTAATGTAACCTTTAGTGTTTCAACTTTAGAGCATGTAGAGCATGATCAACATGTTGAGCATGATCAGGCTAGAGAATATCAGGAACATGATGTGGCCCCATCGGGTAAAGAGGAACACCCTCATGTTCTCTTAAACACATTTAATTTCAATTGGTGTATTAATTAATGTAACCTTTCGTGTTTCAACTACAAATCGGGATTTAGAGGGTGTTCAACATGTTGAGCATGAGTCTATAACAAAATTTCAGGAACACGATGTGGACCCATTAGGTAAAGAGAACCACTCTAATGTTCTTTTAATTAATGAAATACTTGTAACAATTGTAGACATCAAAAATATACTGATTGACATCATGCATCTGATCACATACCGGGGCACCGATGCTAGGTGGCCGCTGGTAGGTCCGAACTCAATCGAAAATGTGCAAAGGAAGCTATTGTTGCACCATATTTTTAGGAGGTTAGAGCTCAAAACTCGAGGTTTGCTAGCGGAGGTGTGTGAAAATGACTTGAAAGTGACCCCTCGAGCCCCTTTTAAGCCTAAAAATTAGGGTTTTTTAACCCTAATTAGCTGTCCTGCTAGGGTTTGGAACCCCTGAACCTGTTTTTGTCCATTTGAGGCTTGTTTTTCATCATTTTATTGCATTTAGACACATTTTTAGCCTCTCAGACCCCTATTCGGCTTATTAGGTACTTTGTCACCTTTTTTCGCAAGATCACCCAAAAAAATTAAAATTTTTATCTGATCTCTCGAGGGGGCATTATAATGGCATGCAGCAGTGGGGCAAGTTTTGGATACCAAAATTTTTGGCTTTGATCGAGATTGTTCATTCTTTGAACCAACGAAGCAAGTGCATTGCTTCAAAGAGGGGCAAAATGTAGACATCAAAAATATACTGATTGACATCATGCATCTGATCCTGACTTACTAACACCGTTTCTTCCTAAATCATCCCTCGATCTAACCGTTTAATCAAATTCTCCTATCTGATTAAATTCATCAATATTCGTCTCTTAATGAAATAAATCATTTTGTCTAATTAAGTCACTTTCCTTTGTTAATTAAATCAATTCATCTAATCTAATTATCCCTATTTAATTAAATAATCAATTTATTTGATTAAATATCTAAATTCTATCCATTAAATTAAATAAATTAAAACCTTATTTGATTTAATCTAACACCATCCCCTTTAATTAAATAAATCAAAATATTTATTTAATTAGCCTCTTATCATATTCCTCTCTTATCTGATTTAAATAAATCCATAAATCTAAATCAAATAAGTCACATCATCTAATCTCTTATTAAATTAATTAAACCCTTGATTAATTTTAACCTCATCTCATGTCACATCCTCTAAATAATGCAAGTTGCACATGAAAATAGATTTAATTCATTTATTAAATCCCTATTTTCCCTCACATGGCATCTTTTGGAATATTCTCTCAATTTGAATTCAAAAATTTCAAATCAACATGTACATCCAACAAGGCATTTAAAACCTCTTACATGTCCTTTTCCTTGAGCCAAGTGGCATTTATTGCATTTTACCTTCACTCTTACATGTCATTTCAACAAATTTGAATTTCAAATATTGGAATTTATTGGCACAAACCCCAAATCTTGCACAACCATCATCCATTCATAGCTTGACAAGTGGCACCATATCCTTGGATGAAAGTTAGTCACACATTGCTCAAATTTGGACTTTCATCCATCTTGAAATCCTATAAATGAAGAGCTCCTCTCCTCATTTTATCATCCACAATTTGAGTAAAGTTACCATGCTCAAATATCTATCAAGTTTCACACCATTGAATTCTTAGCTAGGTTCTTTTGCAGATTTGGCTTGGAGTCCGCATCATTCATCATCAAAAGTGGATCAAATCTCTTCATCAAATCTACATATCGAAGCTTGCAATCATAGGAATTGGGAAAGGGCCAAATTTCTACATCAAATTGGCACTAATTCCTTGATGGGATCAAGTGTTTGCTATTTAAATTTAGAATTTCATCTTTGTTTTATCTCTTGTATTGTGTTCTTGCATATTTTCATTCCTAGTTTGAATTGTAAATGGATTCCATGAGGAATCCTTGTTTATACTTGCAATATCTAACTTAGGGTGTTTAATCTCTTTGTTTTGCAGGTACTTAGATTGGGGGTTCACATTTTGGCGCTAGAAGGAGGGCTTGACATCAACATTTCTAACATTTCCTCAAAATTTCTGCATTTTCCTGATACACAAAAAATTCCGACGCGGGCTCCTTAGCGTCGCAGTTTTTAGCGCCGCGAGCTCGTCAGCGTCGCTATTTTTAGCGCTGTGAGCTCGTCAGCGTCGCTGTTTTAGCGTCACGGGCTTGCTAGCGTCACTATATAGCACCGCGTGACCATAAACTCCACTGCTGGACTCATCCTGCCAAGAATTTTTGAAATTTAAACTCTGCCGTTGGACTCGCTGATCTACATAATTTTTTGAAAAATCTTAAAACTCTAACGCTTTCAAAAAATGCGACGCTGGCCAAAAAGAGTGACGCAATCGTGCTCTCTGTCCCGACATAGAGCGCCGCTGATTAGTAAAGCGGCACTGTAAGAGCGATGCTGGAAAAAAAAATAGCGACGCCTTCACAAGTTGCGAAGTTGGAAGACAGTAAAAGGGAGAAATTAAATTTTTAGCACATGCTTTAATTTATGATTGCTTCTTCCTCTGTTTTCTGCTTTTTAATTTTCTATGTTTTTCCAGAATTTAACTGTTTTTCTTCTTTGTGGGTTGAAAAATGAAAGCAAAGGAAGGAGGAGTATGGTGATGATACTTTGTCTAATGAAAGTGTTTTTAAACACTTAAGTGTTTGTTTAACACTTAGGAATTTTGTCATATTTTATTCTTTAGAACACTAGCTTTCATTAGGGATTAAAAAGAACTTTTCAATTCCATTTATTGCAAGGGTTAAAAAGAACAATAGGATCAACAACTTACTAGATTTTGTTTATGAGGTTAACAAATTGAACAAATGTTTATCACTTTTCTTTTGGTGCTCTAAAAATAAACTCACATATTGCTTTGTGGATCTAAAAATGACAAGTGTAGTTGCATTTTTTGTGAGGGCTTACTTAGACTAAAGCCATTGGAAAGGGACGCATGCGCTTCTCTCACACTTTATAGTGATCTTGAGAATCAAAAGGCCTTTTCCATGAATTTGGGTTAAGACAAAGCAATCACCTCCACACTTCGATTTGGGCTTAAAATTGAACAAACTATTATGCGAGTGTGAGTGGGGGCATTTTCGTGTACATTCTCTCTCTTTGTTGCTATCAAAGATTGATCGAGTTACGGATTTTTTTCTTCATTCGCTTTTGTTTATCTTAGAGGGCCTGCCTTGTGGGAAAAAGTAATCACCCAAGGGAACAACTCAACCGGTAACACTCTGAACCCGAGAGTATTTCCGGTTGGGATATAAATGTGGATATTGGACGAAACGCCAATATCACGCTGTTGACTCCAACAATATGGATCCGAAAGGGGACTCTTGCCACATTGGGTCAACTCCTACGAACGAAAATTTTGAAATAAAACCCTTGTTTGTAGTGGCCTATTGATCCATTGAGCGAGTTTATCAAAGTGGTGCATTGAAACTTAGATTCCAAGAAGTTACTTGCCATGTCCGATCTTGGTTGAAATATAGAGCTTAAGACTTCATTCTTAACATACCTTTATATTTTTTTCCTTGGTTGCATGTAAAATCATCTCTTCTATGAAGGGCATGAGGAAAGCCCACCAAGAAAAATGTACCCATTAAGCTAGGATGTTGCATTGCTTGTGAGTCAGTTTCAAAATACATTGCTTGCTCGAAAACATCTCAAAAACAAACACTAAACATCATCCAAATTTCAAACCCTTTTGAGGACAAATACAATTGACTCAATCCATATGTCATTGCTTTCCCTTGGGATTCACATCCTTAGAGGTTTCTAAGCATTGGATTATATCTCAATTTGTCTTCTTAAGTAAACAATAGGAAACCCTTGCCTTAAGTTCATTAAAATTCCACATAACATATCTTGTGGGGTTTGAAGAAATTAAGACATTGGACATATTAGTTTGAAAACCTAATTGAAGAAAGTGTTTTTGGTAAAATAAAGACATTAAGCAAAGCTAAGCAAAATGAACTTTCATATGTGTTGAAGACTCCAAAATCCCAAAAGCACAAATCATTGATTGAAAATCCAAAAATGAATGTTCAAGTAAAATCATTTCTTGGTTACAAAGGTCATTAGGAAGCATATGCATGCTCTTCAATACCTAGATCTAGGCAAAAAAAGTGTCCTTAGGTTCATCTTAGGATCAAAACATATCAAAATCCTTTTCACCCATCCTCCAAAACATCAAAAAAAAATCCATATCATCATCACCTTTTCAAAAATCTTAAAATCATTCTTGATACTAGGCTTTGTGGCAAATCAAAATCATCAAAATCATTGAGACAAAATCCTTGAAAACATTTATCAAAACAACTTCTGTTAAGTATGTGTAGATGCATCCTTTTGCATATACTTAGTCAAAGTTATCAAAATCATCTTGTCTAGCTTAGTGTATGTAAATGAATCCTTCTTCATATGCTTAGTGAAACAATCATCTTGTTTGAATAGGTGTGGGTAGATACATCCTTCTCCTCACACATATTCAAATTATCATCCTTTGAACAAAGCTATCCCTTAGATCATCATCCAACATCTTAGGGTCCTTTTGTTCAAAATCAAAAAGCAAATAAAAAATCAAAGATCAAGGACAAAATCTCAAAATCCAAAATCAAGAATCAAAATCCACAAGTCCTAAAAATCCTAGTGTCTCACTCAAAGATTTATCAAAAGCCAAAACATCCATATCATCCATCCCTAAACATCATCATATCATCATCACATTTGATCCTCAAGGCATCCTAAGACTTTATACTTTGGGACATAAAATAGAGAACAATCCAAAGAATCAAGAGATTCATCTCCCATATTCTCAAGGATTGATCCTTGTTTTATGGTTCAAACAAGATCTCAATGCAAGAAGAGTATGGAAGCCAACAAATAAACACCCACTTCAAGTGATCTTAGAAAAAAAAATGCAGAAATGAATCTCGCTGAATCAAGCAATCCATTGATCCTCTCATCATCCCAAAATCCCCAAGAAGAAAATCAAGGAGAAGACCTCACTTTCGGAATGTCTCGCGAGGAAATGACATAAATGATCCAAAATCCGGACAACCATAGAATCATCAACATCATGATGAGACTTAACCCTTCGTTGTACATGCTTGAATTAGCAAAATAAGGGGCCAAGTTGCCTTCGGATTTTGATGTGAGTACTATAGTGGATACATCATTTCCCCCAATCTCATCCACCATACCCATCTCATCTACACCTCCATCCCAAAACATCACCCAAAACATCCTGAAAATTACAACATCGTTTGCTCCAACACAACCCAATGTTAACAAGGGAAACACATTCCTTAATGCTCTTCAATCACACCCCCTTGTTAACAATCAAAACTTGGACACAAACACCACATTGGAACAAAACATACTCAATAACCCATTACACAAAAATGTTTCTCTCACTTTACATTATGACCCATCATCAACATCTTTTCACGGAGCACCACAAACACCTCTTCTCACAAATTCACAAGAAGAGGGAGATACATTTAGACTAGGGGGCTTATTCGACACCACAACGTTCTCACAACAACTCACGCCCCTCACCTTTCCACCTCTTCTGCCATTTCCATTATCATCCACACCACTCCTTGGTTTAGGGCTCCCCCCTCTACCAAGTATCAATCAAACCTATATCCCAACCGTCAATCAAAACATTGCACCAAATGCCCAACATTTTTCGTTGATATTGCAACAACAAATGACAAACACACAAGCAATGGAAACATCATTGAACATCCCCCTAACATCACAAGGCATGGTCTCTCAAGGACCAACCACATCAATACCATTATCCAACACCCAAAACATCAACATAACATCATCATCCACCACCATTCCAAATCCACCACCACCCCCACCACCACCAACATTCACCACATCAAACCAATTCGACGCAGTATTGCAAGTCGTTTTTCAAAGAGGATACCAACAAGTGCAGAAATAAAAAGCCGTGCAACAAGCTACACAAGCTGCTCAAGCTGCACAAGCCGCATTACAAGTGCAACAAGCGCAACAAGCCCAAGCTTTATTGTAACAACAACAACAACAACAAGCTGCCCAAGCCGCACAAGCATTGCAAGCACAAAGGGTTGCTCAAGCACAACTTTCATTACAACAAGCAGCACAAGCGCAAGCACAAGCTCAAGCACAAGTACAACAAGCACGAACACAAGCACAACTTCTTGCACAAGCAGCACAAATGCAAGCATATCAACAAGCACTAAAACAATACCAAGAGCAGCAAGAAGCAACAGAATTGGCAGCCCAACAACAAGCATTGTGGGAACAACAACAAGCACAACAATAAGTGTTGTTGGAACAGCAACAAGCACAGTAGCAAGCACAACAACAAGCGTTGTTGGAACAACAACAAGCGCAACAACAAGCACAAATACTAGCGCAACAACAACAAGATCAACAACAGACGTCATTCATCCAAAAGCAAGTAGAAGCCTACTTCGCCTGCCACAACATACCGATACCATCGAACAATGCACTGACCAATCCATCCATCCAAACCACGATTGCAACACCTCAAAACACATTCATCCCACCCCCTGATCCACAAAGGGATGTAATGACACAACTCAGGTTGCTATCACAAAAAGTGCTCAACCTTTAGTCAGGCCGAACAACCAAAACACCAAGCAACTTGTGTCCCTATCCATTTGATAGGAGCTTAGAAATGAAACCATTCCCCAAGGGATTTGAGATCCCTAAGTTTGACAAATATTGAGGGATGGGAAACCCTAAAGATCACATTAGGGAATTCCAGGTTCATTGCATGGAGGTCGCATACGACAATACTTATCTGATGCGGCTATTTCCTAGAAGCTTGGCAGGCCCCACTATAGAATGGTTCTCTCACTTACCCTCAGGCATCAGAACATTCCAGGAAATCAGAGATTAATTCATTAGAAACTACGCATGTAACATTGCAATGGATGTCAGTCTCGAAGAACTATACACTCTAAAACAAGGAAAAAATGATTCTTTTGCTTCATTTCTTCAATGATGGCGATCCAAGGCCAATCGGAGCAAGTGGACCATGCCAGAAGAACAAAAAGTCTGCACAATCATCGCCAACCTTGAAAGCCAATTAGCATTCCACCTCAAGGTTCAGGGTATCACTACATATGAACAATTGATCTCCAAGGCTCTCAGCATTGAAAGAGCCCTTGCGACCCAACCCACTAAATCAACGTCATATCACGAACAACAAAACAATCATCCACCATCAAATTACAATGATAAACTTCGAACATGGGCAAGAAACAAGAACATTACTAATGATGGTATCGTTGATGCCAAGGTGGTCATTAGTGGTCCATGCCAAAATACACTCACACTGCAAATCCAAAATCAATGCCAAAACACTCATCACACAACATATCAACCCAATAACAACCCAACCATCAATAACCTCAATGACCAAAGAGGACCACCCCAACACAAAATATATCCTAAATGAAAATACACTATGTTGGGGGAACCACTTGAGGATATCATGAAAAGGTTGATTGACGAAAAGCTCATCAAAGCACCTACATTCGAGAATTACTAAGAACCTGACATCAAACCCCCTTGGTATAACAAAAATCAACTGTGTGAATTGCACAAAATCAAAGGTCACACCACAAACAATTGCATGAGACTCAAAAATATCATCCAAGATCTCATTCACAAAAGAATCATAAACATTGAACAACCTACGAGAAATCAAGACCTAAAAATCTACACGAATCCGATGTCGAATCATGGCAACAAAGGGAATAAAAATGATAAAGGGAAGGGTAGTGTAAATAATGTGTACGAAATAGTTGTTGCCTCCCTAAATGAAGACTGCATGGTCATCACCATCAAGGGCGCCCATGCCGAAGATTGTGGAGTCACCACAAGAGGCGGTAAAGTCACCATTGCAGGATCATCCCAACCTAATAGAGTCCCTTCATCTAGAGCCGTTCCGCATAGCTACAATGTTGTTGAGCAACTCAAGAGAACACCAGCACACATCTCCATCATGGATTTGTTAAAAATATCATCAGCCCATAAAAATATCCTTGAGGAAGCATTAGCCTCATCCACTGTCCCCGCAGATCTTGATGCAGACCAATTCCAAGCTATGGTCAGGAATATCATAACACCTAATCTCCTTACATTCACTGACCAAGATTTCCCCACCCAACCATCTCACAACCGTGCACTTCATTTGGAAGCCATTGTAAACAAGAGAAAAATCAAAAGGGTCTTGGTGGATGGAGATGCAGGTTTCAATATCTGCTCTCTCTGCCTAATCAAACAGTTGAAAATATCAGAAGATTCCATCGACAAAGATAAAGGAATCACAATCAGAGCATATGATGACTAAGAAAGAATGTCTCAGGGTACGATTAAACTCCCTATTCAAGTAGGGCCAACACTCATGGAAACCACCTGTCAGACCTCGACTTGCCATACAACATCCTCCTCGGACGCCCATGGATCCATGCAATGAAAGCTGTAGCATCAACCTTCCACCAATGTGTGAAATTTACACATAATGGACAAGAGGTTACCATTCATGGAGATCCCAAACAGTTTTCATATTGCAAAAATCTTGAGGCCAAGTATTACAAAATTCCCCAAGTGCCAAAGAATGATGAGGGCCCATCCACACCATACATCGACCCCACCACCCTCACATCCACTTCTGCAATAGAGACACCCGCCATTCCCGCCATTCCCACCATCTCTGACATCAAGCTCATCATCCAGGAGGACGGTTGTGGAAGTTATAGGCTCCCTAATAATGCTTTTGTGATAGGAGAGTTACCTCAATCTCCTAGATCACAAGGACGTCCACAAGAAAACCAAACGTCTACATCACAAACCTATCCTAAAAACTATCCAGAATTCACAAGATGGGGAGACCTTGGCCATGAGGTTATTGAAGCAGATCCATCTCATATGTTGTATCAAGATGAAAGGCCGACACCTAAATTACCAATGGATGAAAGAAGCAGGGGCCTACAAATGATGTTCGCAATGGGCTACGAAAGAAATCAGAGATTGGGACAAAATGACAATGGACTCATAAGACCTATCATGCCAGAGACGCGACCCATAACAAATCTTGGTCTAGGATGTACCCCTCCGAGAATAACCATACGTGGCCGAAGTCCTCCGGTTAGAGCCGCTAATGTCTCTCCTCAGCCAGTGCTAGTACAAGTACACTCACCAATAGTCATAGGTAGAGACACACATAATTTCATAACTGAGCCCTATATTAGTAGCGATGACGAAGATACCATATCCAATCTCCCTAGGTTATTCGAAGATACCACCCTGTATATGATTAGTACCCTCTCCTTCGAAACCGATCATCCAAACCATGAGATTTGTTTAGTCTACCCCCAATTGATCGATTACAACCAACGAGGACCACTAGTTCTTGATACATTTGAAAACAATGAGGCGCTCTCAGAATTCATGGGATTGAGGGATAACATTCCAGATGGAGACCATAAGGCAGGGTTTATAATGGAGTTAGACACACAAGCTTATTATAGGGAAATGATTGAATCCTTCAGTCACAAAAGTGAGAAACTAAGAATCATATCTAAGTCCTTGAGTGAAAACCACACTATGGAACTCTCCGACAAGAAAATAGTAAAAAGAAAGGACGTATCCAATGGTGAAAACCTCTCTGAGGCACCCGAGGATGAAGGATTCAATCTTCCCTTAAAAGCTATTCATCAAGAGAAATCAGTGGTCTTGGCCGAAAAGTGCAATCCAGTCAACATAGGAATAGAAGAGACCCCGCATATCACATTTTATGTGGAATCACTAGTAACAGAAGAGCAAGAACTCCTAGCAGCATTCCTAAAGGAAAGACAAATAAACTTCGCATGGAGTTATACTGATATGCCAGGGCTAGATCCAGAAACAGTGGTTCATCATTTAGCAATGTACCCAGAAGCAAAGCCTGTCAAACAAAAACTCCAAAAAATGCATCCTCAAATAGACTTATTGGTCAAAATGGAGCTCAAAAAGTTGTTGGATGTAGGATTTATCTGACCAATCGATAATCCAGAATGGGTATCAAATTTGGTACCTATTTCAAAACCTGACGGAGCCATCAAAATTTGTATGGATTTTAGAAATTTGAACAAAGCATGTCCCAAGGATGATTCCCAACTCCCCAACATCAATATGATAGTAGATATGACGGCAGGGCATGAGATGCTATCACTTATGGATGAATTTTCAGGATACAACTAGATCATGATAGAAAAAGAAGATCAACACAAGACGACTTTCACTTGTCCATGGGGGACCTATTATTGGAACATGATGCCATTCAGCCTAAAGAACATAGGTGCAACCTATCAAAGGTCCATGAAACTAATATTCCATGATATGATTCACAAGACAATTGAGGACTATGTTGATGACATCCTAGCAAAGTCAAGAAACAGACAAGATCATATAGCAACCCTAAGTGCCATCTTTGATAGACTGGAGGAATACAAAGTTAGACTAAATCTCAAGAAGTGCATCTTCGGCGTACAATCAGGTAAACTGCTAGGATACATAGTCTCCATGAGAGGTATTGAGGTGGATCCAGAAAAAGTAAAATCAATCCTCGAGATGGAAGCACCAAAGACATTAAAACAACTGAGAGGCCTCCAAGGCCAACTTCAATCCATCCGATGATTTATAGCACAACTGGAAGACAAGCAGAACCCATACTCTCACCTACTCCACAAGGGGGTAGCATACAAATGGGATGCAAAATGTGAAGAAGCATTTAACAAAATCAAGGAATATCTACTGACGCCACCAGTGTTAATGGAACCTATCCCGAGAAAGCCATTAATCTTATATGTGTCAGCAACAACAACATCCCTCGAAGCTCTTCTTGCTCAACATGATGAAAATGGAACAGAGAGGGCCATCTACTATATCAACAGGACAATGGTCAGTCATGAGCTAAATTACTCCTTCGTCGAGAAAGCTTTCCTTGCAGTAGTGTTTGCATCCCAAAAATTCAAACATTATATGCTAGCACACAAGATAAAGCTCATCGCAAAAATTGATCCCCTCAAGTATCTCCTATCAAAGGTGATGCTCACAGGAAGAATGGAAAAGTGGGTAATGATATTATCAGAGTATGACATCGAGTATGTGGAGTGGAAAGCCATTAAAGGTTAGGTTATTATGGATCAACTAGCAGAAGTACCCATGTATTCTGAGAATCCTCTTGTCTCAGAATTCCCAAATGAATCCATTTTTAACCTCAATGTAACTGACCATTGGAAACTATATTTCGATGGTTCATACACACAACATGGATCAAGAGCTATTGTCTTCTTCATCACCTCGCAAGGGGACTGCATATCGAAGTCATACAAATTGGCATTTCCTTGCACCAACAACATAGCGGAATACAAGGCTTTGACTATAGGCCTTAGGATAGCAGTGCAATGGAATATCATAGCTCTCAAGGTGTATGGGGACTCTTAGTTGATCATAAATCAGGTCAATAATGAATATCAGACTAAGGATGACAAGCTAACTCCATACAAGAAATTAGTGGAGGCTCTAAAAGAATCCTTCATTGACATAACATTTGAGCAGATTCCAAGAACCAACAACAGAGCTGCTGACGCCATGGCTACAATTGGGTCTCTATTAGACATCCCTCATAACGTACCAAAATATGAATTTCTGATCGAGCAGCTTCTCGTTCCCACATTTGAGGTACCAAAATCATAATATGTGTGTGAAATCGTTGGTCTTGGCGATCCTTGGTATCATGACATCTATAGATATCTTCAAATAGGAGTCATACCCACTGACCTACCATCAAGCCTAAAATGAACTTTTATCAAAAAGACATCCATATTTGTCATCCTAGGTGATACCTTATACCGTAGAAGCATAGAGGGTACTTTACTACACTGCCTAAATGCTGAGGAGGAATTAATCGCTCTAACCGAGGTTCATAATGGTATCTGTGGCTCACACTCGAGTGGAATGACCATCGCCAAGAAACTGCTGAGGCTGGGGTATTATTGGACCATAATGGAAAGAGAAGCGCATGATCATGCTAAAAGGTGTTTACAATGTCAGCAGCATGGTGATCTCATCCATGCTCCAGCTCAAGAGCTTCACCTAATCGTCACACCATGGCCCTTCTCACAATGAGGACTCGATCTCATTGGAAAAATTACACCCACCTCATCCAATGGCCACAAGTTCATCCTCACTGCAACTGAGTACTTCACTAAGTGGGTGGAAGCCATACCCATGACATATATCATTGGGAAGCAGATCTCAAAATTCATTCTGAACTATCCCATATGTCGTTACGGTGTCCCACAAGCCATTATCTCAGATAATGGCACACCATTCAAGAACCAGGAGGTTCACACCTTATGCGAGAAATTCAAAATCCAGCATCACTTTTCCACCCCGTACTATCCCCAAGGAAATGGCCAAGCAGAAGCAACGAACAAAACCATCCTCAAAATCCTCAAGAAAATAGTCAATGACGCAGGTCATGACTGGAACTTGCAACTTAATCCTGCCCTCTGGGCTTATTGAACCAGCATCTGTACACCCACCAGCACCACCCCATTCTCCATGGTCTACAGATCAGAAGCCATAATCCCCATTGAGATCGAGCTCCCATCCCTCAGAATATCATTGCAAAATATCATCACTGATGAGGACTATCAGGTATCAAGATTAAATGAGTTGGAGCTATTGGATGAGAGACACATAGACGCTTTGAATCATCTGCAAGTCTACCAAAATAGACTCAAACGGAGCTACAACAAGAAAATTAGAAGTAGAACTTTCCAAGTCAGAGAACTAGTCTTAAAAGAAAATCAGAAGAATGTCTCGAATCCAAGCAGCAAAAGCAAGTTCGATCCAAATTGGTTAGGACCTTTCATCGTCATAGCAAGTTATCAATCAAGGGCATATCAACTATCAACACCCGAAGGGGAACCTCTGCAGGAGCCCATGAATAGCTCCCATCTCAAAAAGTTTTATGCCTAAATCTTCTAGGGGATAAAACTAAAAAATCTAAAAAATCAGAAAAAGTCCTGAAAAAATGGTTACTTCAGCGAAAACCTGGCAAACAGGCATCTTGGTAACAACAAAAAAATAAAAAAAGAGCAAAAAATCCAAAAAAATTAGAAAAATGGATCAAAAAAATTGTCCTCTAGTGAAAACCACTTTGGTGGTACTTTGGGCAAGTATCTTGGTGAAAACCTGGCAAACAGGCACCTTGCGTAAATAAGCACTCTCCATCCACTAGGATCTTTATGGCTTGATCTGCATCATCCACCCATTTCGCTTCCATCATCCATCACATTCAAGTCTCCATCCATCACACATCCACCTGCATCCGCACCATAGCTTGGTCCTGTGTCTGTATCATGATCCCTCCTAGAACTACTTGGCCCATCCACAAGGTCAGTTTGTCTTGCCTTTATCGGAGTAGTCTATTGCATCACGCAGGGGGCATATCGGATCAGATTCGTGTATGATCTTAAAGTCCTCAAATCAGAAAATCCAAAAACATCAAAAAATCAGAAAATCCAAAAAAAAACATTCAAAACACATCAAAAGCCAAAACAAGGTCGTCTTGTCGAACTACATCATCTTTGAGCTTAAACATAGGCAAGGTTGATCTTTGATCATCCCCCGAGACATTTAGGTCAGTCCTATAGGTGTCTATCATAATAAGCTGACATTTCATCATGTATATCATCATTTATAAATCAGTCGAGTCGTCAGTCAAACTACGTGGTCTCTACGTGTATAACATAGGCAAGGCTCGTCTGTTGACCAGCCCCCAAGGCCCTTAGGATAGGTCTTTAGGTTAGTCTCTTGGTCAAAATCTCAGAAAATCCCAAAAACATTGAAAAAAAAAAAATCAAAAACATTTGAAAAATTCAAAAATACCAAAAATAGCCTCAAAACATTGCAAAACGTCAAAAACATCCAAATATTTGAAAAAACCCATCTGCCTCATCTCGCTTGCACCCGCAATAAACACCATCCATAATAAGCTTATCGTCATCCCCAACCTTTGGTAAAACAATTGGAAACAAGACCAGCAGGTTTAAAAGTAGAACTCAAAACGTCAAGTCTAAAGTCTAAGTCAGTACGTAAACAAGCTGGTCATCTCTTCGTATCGATAACACCATCATCTGAATTTGTCCCATATCAATCATCCCTTATAAACAAAATGACGTGCCACCATCCACTAACATGTCCTAGGATGCATCCTTCCTACAATGGGCATTATCTTTTGGCAATAAGTTTCGGTTATCATCCTTAGGAAACACATCCTTTTTCCGTTAGTGGTATTGAAGAGCATCGGTTTGTTTGTTTACTTGGTTTTTATCTTTTTGACTTATCTTATTTTGTGCTCATTCCAAGGACGTCTCAATGATATCCCAAAATAGCGGATTTAGAGAAATAGGAATGGGGCAACGATCGTTATCTTTTGTTTGTTGTGCTTGTTGGACATTCTTGCAATATAACCTTAGCGAATACTTGCTTTATTAGGAAAATATGGAAGAATTCTAGGACAACTTGTTGACTATTAGAGGGATAGGTTTGCCTTTCCGTGTTTTGGTCTGAGGTGTCTAAAACTTATGAAGTGCATCCTAGCAAGGTTTTCATATGTCAGGTGTGAACAAGAATACTCCTATCTGACTGTCAAGTCAAAGTCCACCACACTAAGTACCACGCCATCCTAGTTTTCTATACCTTGATGCATCGTACCACGTGTGTTATCAAACATAAGAAAATTTGGCCCTTTGAAAATCCCAATTCCTCGGCAAGTAACCATCATCATCATCATCATCGTCTGCATTTGTGTCATCATGCGTCTTGTTGAAATGACTTCTTTCTTACTAACTGCGCTAACAAGGTACTATGATAGTTGCTCATCATCACTATCATCATCATCGATCCTGCATCCACAAATCATTAGCATATTACATAAGCACATCATATAGACATCATTAGCACATTGCATTGCATATCATATACGAAACATCGCATTCTCATCATCATATAAACAGGTGCATCCATATCATTAAATTTCACCCATTACATTGCATCTCATATCATTATAATCATTGCATAAACATTGCATTTGCACTTCATAACCATTTCACATTACCATCTAAATCATCACATAGCATTTACATAATCATTTCATAATCATTTATTGCATAAATCATAAACAAATAGGCAGATAAGCATTTAATTCATTACACATTAGCATATCACTTTGCATTAACATATCATTGCATCACATACATCATTTAGGATAATAACATTGGTTATTCTAAAAACATCTCATAAAACCATTTGCATCATATCATGACCATCACATCACATGCATAAATCATCTCATAATTAAGTATTATTACGCACATTATTGCACATCATGGCATCGCATATATCATTAGAAATAAATGCATCCATAGGAACATCACTGTAAAGCATATAGAAATAAACCATCCATGCATAAATAAAAGTACACGGTACATCTCATCAAAATCGGCTCATATATCATATCATCAATGTCACTATCATAGTACAAAAGAATACAATAATCGGATCACTATATGTGTATGTCAATCAGTACAAAATGCCCATCAGAGCTGTCAAAAATGGGCCCATAAGGCACAAAATCATATATCATCTGGATCACGGTCGATCTCCTTGAATGCTGCCCTTGCCCCTGTCACCATGGCCCTCTGGTGGTCTCTGACTGGCCTGCTCTGAGTACTCGGGGACCCAAGCTGCTCTAGGTACATGGTCGTGGTAGGCCCGACAGTAGTACTTTGCCTCTTGAATGGCCTCCTTGTAGGATCGAACTAGCATTGTACCCTAGGAGGAGGTTGAGGCTGTCATACTCTCAATCTATTGCCTGCGGCCTAGCTCTATCGGTACCTGTAGCTCTACAGCCTGTCTCTGCTACATAGCCTGATCCCTCTCTGCTCTCAGCTGCTCTCTCTCAGCCCGTGCCTGGTCCCTCTTGGCTTTCAATGCCTGTACCTATGCCTGTAACTACAAAATCAGGGCATCTCGCATGTCTGCCTACCCTATTGGCTGTGCCCGTGGCTACACGTGAACCTAGTCCTCACCCTCTGCTCATGGTGGTGGGATTGGTGAATCCTATTGCTGGTCTTGCATGGGAACATCTCCATGACCTGACAGAACTGGGGGCACCAATGGTGGGTCATGTCGAATCATGACCCTGGGACCTCATCCTCATCCTCTCCCCCTACCTCTGACCCTGTGTGCCTTTGGATCCTCACCTGGAACAGTCAACCGAAGAGGAGGCCTGAACTAGTCTTTGTAGGCCTGTGTCGTGCTTGGATCTGCCAAATCCTGATCATAAGCCCAAGGTTGGACCACCAACTGCCAAAAACTATCAACCGCCTCCGCAATAGGAATACCAAGGCCCCATGACACCTGTGTCATGCTACGTGCAAAGACGGCCACATAACCGTCATTTGGCCGATCCTGCGGCTCCTCAAACTGATGTTGTACATGCCCGAGCAAGTATCTCTCTATCATGGTGTGCTCTCGGCCTTGCATGTAGCGATCTTGGCGGCAGTAGAAGAGCTGGTCTACATCATCAGCCCATCCAAGCTGACCGAGGTATGGTCTCCAAGTGAACACAAACATCTCATCTATGACCCGCCTCCGGTAGGGGATCCCGTGCTCTTCAGTGTGTTTGAAGGACACACCACCTCTATACCGTGCCACCAGGGCATCCTCTGCCCCCATCAGAACCGGAACGACTTGTGGATGTAGCACAAAAATGTGCTTCCATGCCCAGACATGCAGAAGTGTCACCCCAACTCCTAGCGCTCTGCCATCCACGTAGGCATACTCATGGAGATCCCTGTAAAGTGAAGCCAGAAGGACGGGCCCCAATGCAAACTGAACCGGCCTGTCTGGGACCATCCTCTCCCAGTAGTATCCCCATCTAGGATTGAAGTACTGCCCTTGTCTGTCTAGGGAACCCAAACCCGAAATGATCGTCGCAATCGCCCAGCGGAAGGGAGGTGCTATAACTCTGTACCTCTCCAGCTCGATCTGCCCCTCGCAATAGATGATATCTCGAGTGGCAAGGACTCGGATGTAGCAATCGCGTCCATCCTCCATATCATGGATCACCCGGCAACCATGAATGGGCGATCGTAGTATCCGCCAGACGTCCTCCAGGGTGACGGTCGCCTCACCAGTAGGAAGATGAAATGAAGAGGTCTCGCTGTGCCACCTCTTGGCCAGTGTCGATAACATCTCGAGGTGTGTGTGCATGGGCACTGCGTACACAATGTGCCATAGGCCAACAAATCCCAGTCGGTCCTGATCCCTGTCACTCAAGTCCTATAGGACACTCGCCAAATCCCGCGACCGGTGCTCCCGAGAGTAGAGCTCCCTCGGTCCGTCCTGCATCAAGGAAGGTCAGCATGTTAAAAATTTTGGAAAATTCCTGACCTAACACTTCAAACTCGTTCCCAGCATCGCAGTTTGAGTTCTCTCAAACTCCGACGCTAGACCCGAAATTTGGCCAAATAGTGCCGCCATGGTGCACTTTAACCCCCAGCATCGCAATTTTTGTGAAAAGGGCGCCGCCGCAGCACACTTTTCCAAATTGGCCCGTCGAGTCCGAGTCTGAGCCCGAGCCCAACGATGGAGTTTTTAAATTCCAAATTGCACCGCTGCGGCGTAAAACGGCAAAAAGTGGTGCACTTTAAACACCAAGTGGCGCTATAATAACGTCGTTGGAGGTGAGCTCTCCTTAAAACATGTCATAAATGCATTAAAATAAAAAAATTAAGCTAAGGTAAGGATCACATACCAGGGCACCGATGCTAGGTGGCCGCTGGTAGGTCTGAACTCAATCAGAAATGTGCAGAGGAAGTTGTTGTTGCGCCATATTGTCAGGAGGTCAGAGCTCAAAACTCGAGGTTTGCTAGCGGAGGTGTGTGAAAATGACTTGAAAGTGACCCCTCGAGCCCCTTTTAAGCCTAAAAATTAGGGTTTTTTAACCCTAATTAGCTGCCCTGCTAGGGTTTGGAACCCCTGAACCTGTTTTTGTCCATTTGAGGCTTGTTTTTCATCGTTTTATTGCATTTAGACACATTTTTAGCCTCTCGGACCCTTGTTCGGCTTATTGGGTACTTTGTCACCTTTTTTCGTGAGATCACCCAAAAAAATTAAAATTTTCATCTGATCTCTCGAGGGGGCATTATAATGCCATGCAGCAGTGGGGCAAGTTTTGGATACCAAAAATTTTGGTTTTGATCGAGATCGTTTATTCTTTGAACCAACACAGCAAGTGCATTGCTTCAAAGAGGGGCAAAATGTAGACATCGAAAATATATTGATTGACATCATGCATCTGATCCTGACTTACTAACACCGTTTCTTCCTAAATCATCCCTTGGTCTAACCGTTTAATCAAATTCCCCTATCTGATTAAATTCATCAATATTGGTCTCTTAATGAAATAAATCATTTTGTCTAATTAAGTCACTTTCCTTTGTTAATTAAATCAATTCATCTGATCTAATTATCCCTATTTAATTAAATAATCAATTTATTTGATTAAATCTCTAAAGTCTATCCATTAAATTAAATAAATTAAAACCTTATTTGATTTAATCTAACACCATCCCTTTAATTAAATAAATCAAAACATTTATTTAATTAGCCTCTTATCATATTCCTCTCTTATATGATTTAAATAAATCCATAAATCTAAATCAAATAAGTCACATCATCTAATCTCCTGTTAAATTAATTAAACCCTTGATTAATTTTAACCTCATCTCATGTCACATCCTCTAGATAATGCAAGTTGCACATGAAAATAGATTTAATTCATTTATTAAATCCCTATTTTCCCTCACATGGCATCTTTTGGAATATTCTCTCAATTTGAATTCAAAAATTTCAAGTCAACATGTACATCCAACAAGGCATTTAAAACCTCTTACATGTCCTTTTCCTTGAGCCAAGTGGCATTTATTGCATTTTCCCTTCACTCTTACATGTCATCTCAACAAATTTGAATTTCAAATATTGGCATTTATTGGGACAAACCCCAAATCTTGCACAACCATCATCCATCTTGAAATCCTATAAATGAAGAGCTCCTCTCCTCATTTTATCATCCACAATTTGAGTAAAGTTACCATGCTCAAATATCTATCAAGTTTCACACCATTGAATTCTTAGCTAGGTTCTTTTGCAGATTTGGCTTGGAGTCCTCATCATTCATCATCAAAAGTGGATCAAATCTCTTCATCAAGTCTACATATCGAAGCTTGCAATCATAGGAATTGGAAAAGGGCCAAATTTTCACATCAAATTGGCACCAATTCCCCAATGGGATCAAGTGTTTGCTATTTAAATTAGGATTTCATCTTTGTTTTATCTCTTGTATTGTGTTCTTGCATATTTTCATTCCTAGTTTGAATTGTAAATGGATTCCATGGGGAATCCTTGTTTATACTTGCAATATTTAACTTAGGGTGTTTAATCTCTTTGTTTTGCAGGTACTTAGATTGGGGGTTCACAACAATAATAATAAAACATATCAATTTAACATGTCTTTCTTATTGCAGCAGATCCCCCCTTGAAGTGGCGTCCACGTCATGAGCAGATGACTACGCGTACATTAAAATTACAAGCAAAGAGCAGAAAAACTAAAGAGGGGACATATATTGATTTAGAAAATGATACTCCACTTCAGTTTTATGTAGCTTTAAAAAAGAAAGCAAAAAAAAAAAGTGATTGTAATCATATCATGACAACCATATTTTTTATAATATGTAAAAACTGAAAGAATGAATATTATATATTAATGAATGAATGTGAATATGTTAATTAAATAATGGTATATGTTAATGAATGAATGTTACATGTTATTAATGGATGAATGAATGAATGTTATATGTTATTAATGGATGAATGAATGATTAATGTTATATGATTGGGTATGGGGAATTGAGAGTGATGTGAGGGGGGAAATGAGCTTCCACCATCACATGGTTGGCCCTGTTAAGTAGAAAATATTAAACTATTCTCGAAACAAAGAGAAGCTCAATAAGGTAATGCAAATTTCAATATAAGAAATGCATCGTTTGAAGCATCAAACCAATATGCAGTCTGTATGTATGACCAGTCATCAGTATCCGCAATGGTACATTTCCACAATTTTTATTTTTTTTAAATTGATGCTTCGTTGCAATTTTGACGAAAACCACTGACGAATCAACAAAAAGGCTCGACAAAGTTGCTATAGCTACGATGAAGATTTCGTCGTAACTCCCCACACATTTCGTCGCAATTGCGATGACCTTTCGGTGTTGCTACCATGCTACTCCTTAACCATTTCATCACACTTTCGACGAACTTTTTGGTGTTCTTCCGACGCTACTCCTTGTTAATTTTGTCGCAAAGTCGATGAAATCTTGGTGTTGTTTCGACGCTACTACTTGCCTATTTCATCGCACATTCAATGAAATTTTGATGTTGTTTCGACACTACTCCTTTCCCATTTCATCACAATGGCGACGAACGTCTGCTATTGTTTCGACGCTACTGCTTGCCCATTTCATCGAACTGGCGACGAACTTCTAGTGTAATTTGTCAGTGAATACACGAAGTTTTCATCCATATTCCGATGAAAGTCCGAAACATTTTACGATGCCATCGATCGACAATTCTTCACCATTATTTCGACATTTAATTCATTGTCGGACTTTCGACGAAAAAATAGTGACGAAAAGATTTTCGCCATTGCATCGCTTTTCTGACAAATATTTGTCAAACTACCGACGAACGACCATTGGAAAATGGTGTCAAATTCAGTAGTGAAATGATAGGGGATGTGGAATCCCAAGATGCTCACAAGCATAAGGAAAAGGAGATAGATGTGAGAGCCAAGAGGGCTAGAAAGAGTGTTGCTAAGAGAGCTTGAGAGTGCTACAAAGAGAGAGGCCAAGAGAGATTGAAGCTATTGTAACAAGTGAGAGGTTTGTGCAAGCAAGAGAGAAAAAAGGGAAAAGAGAGAAGCCAAGAAGCTAGATTGCGGCTAGAATCAGAAGAGAGTTGCAAATGAAGCGAAAAGATAGTATTTAAGGAAGGAGAAGAAGCTTCTCGAGCGGTTATAAGGCATCTCAAGCTGTTACCACTGACCAAAGGAGGTGACAAGTGGAAAGCATGCATGAAAATGGTCATTTGGTTGTTGAAACATCACAAGACACTAATGCAGCGTGCAAACATCCTTGCGGCGTGCTAGTGTCTAGACACATCACGCTACAAAACAATACGAGCGAGAGAAACACAAGGTTTGATGAAAAGATGATACACGAGGGTAGTTGCTGAAAGGGGTGTTGGAGCATCTTGAGAGGTAAAAGGGTTGATGCAGGGGCTAAAATGAGCCTACACAAGATGCTAAGGGAGTGGACACTAAAGCAGAAACAAGAACATATGTGAAATTGCAAGGGGTGCAATTTAACGACTATACACATGCTTCTGAAACAATTTTACACCTAAGTGAGTTGGGTTACCTCACCTAGAAAATACCAAAAAAAAGTAAAAAATCCAAAAATAGTAAAGAGAAATAATGCATCCTATGGTGAAAACCACCCTTGATGGTGCCTTGGATAAGTATGATTGGTGAAAACCTCGCAATAGGCACCATTCGTAGAGGGCTTGATCATTATCTACCTTGCATCTCAATGTCCTATTTATTTGCATCTCCATCCATCCATCCTATCCTATCATTTTATCACATCCATCCTCCATCAACCTTCTATCATCTATCACTTGGTACATTTTGATTGAGCATTGGACAATTTAGATTTGTTATCCTAAATCTTGAGCTTTTCATCATCTATATATGGTGTCATTTCATCAGTTTCATATCAACATCTAGGGTCCTTCATCATGTCCCTTATCATTATGTTTCATGTCATCTTTAGTCCTTTTTGTTGAACTATGTTTCCTCTGCACTTTCACGTAGGCCAGGCCATCTTTGATGAGCCCCCGAGGCTTTGGTTTACCCTTTTGGGGTCAGTCCTCATTCATTGTCTGTCTAGTCCTAGCTTTTTTGCAATCGTCTGAATCTTCATTGTCCTCTTTCTAATTTTATCCATCATCGGTTGTCAGTCTTTTATTGAATTATAAGGTCTCTGTGCTTTCACGTAGGCAAGGCTAATCTTTTGATCAACCCCCAAGACCCTAGGTTTGTCCTTAGTGTGTGTCTTAATTTTGTGTCGTGTTGTCAAGTGTGTCCCTACTCAGTTGGTTCCTAACAATAAGATCCATTGGTACCATGAGGTTTGATTTGTTTTGAGTATCTCGAGTCATGTCGATCAGCTAATCTATCCCCATCCATGGTCTTAACAAGATGTATCCTTCCTTAAATCAAATTATATCAGTCCCATCCACCTATTGGTCCTATGAAAAAGGATATTTGAAATTTATTGCAATCTTTTGGTGCCTTTTAATTTTGTTATCTTTTGAGCTTCCTATTATACCTCATCAAGGTCGCCATGATCCATCATAACATGGTGAGCTTTGATTGGTAGACAAGGGCATATCTTGATTTTTTTGTGTGATCTTGTCTTCCTGGTTGTCCCACCTAGTACCCACCAAGATCCTTAGGGTCTTGTGATACCCTAGGTCATCCTTTGTGCTTGTGGCTATTCCAACATCAGGCCTTGCCAAAGCCCTTGCAACTTTGGGGTGTTGGGATAACCTTCTTGTTTGTTGTGTTAGTCTTATGCATTTGACACTTATCGACCTTGGCATATTGTTTCTTATGCTATAGTAAAATTCAATGCTCCTACTATGATAGAACTATGGCATAAAATTCCTAATCATACACTAAATATATCCTCCTAGCATCATTCATCTTCTCACTGAAATAGGCTACGGGTCTTCCCTCTTGACTTAGTACTACTCCAATTGCATTTCCACTTGCATCACAGTCTACTTGAAATACCTTATTGAAATCCGGTAAATCCAACACAAGTTTCTCAGTCACCTTCTGTTTCAATAATTCAAAAATTTGATCTGCTCCAGATGTCCATCTAAAATCCTTCCTATCTCCTCTCATTGCTTCTATCATAGGACTACAAATAGAACTAAAATTTCTAATGAATTTTTTGTAGAAACTAGCCAATCCATGAAATGATCTCACCTCTCCAATGCTATTTGGTGTAGGCCACTCAAAAATTGCTCTTACCTTCTCAAGATCCATCTTCAATCTAGCCACATATATCACAAATCCTAGATATACCAACTCCTCCTTCATGAAACTACACTTCTTAAGGTTTATCAACAATTGCTCTTCTCTCAACCTCTGCAAAAGTTGTTTGATATGCAACAGATGTTCTTCTCTACTCCTACTAAAAATCAAGATGTCATCCAAATACACAATCACAAACTTACCCAAGAACTTCTTCAATACCGCATTCATCAATCTCATGAAATTACTTAATGCATTTGTCAATCCAAAAGGCATAACCACCCATTCATAGAATCCTTCATTTGTCTTGAAAGTATTTTTCCACTCATCTCCTTCTCTGATCCTGATTTGATGATATCCACTTTTTAAATCTATCTTTGTAAAGTACTTAGCTCCACTCAAACAATCCATAATGTCATCCATTCGGGGAAAAGGAAAAATATACATCACCGTAATCTTGTTAATAGCTCTAGAATCTATACACATTCTCCATTCTCCATCCTTCTTAGGTGCAAGCACAATAGGTATTGCATAGGGACTTAAACTTTCTCTGATCAAACCCTTCTTTAACAATTCTTGAACTTGTCTATTCAACTCTTCATTCTCTATCGGTGTCATCCCGTGTGCTCCTTTATTAGGAAAACTAGCTCCAAGAATCAGATCCATATAATGACTAATACTACTTGCAGGTGGCAATCCATCAGGTGCATTATCTAAAATGATCTCCTCATATTCTGTTAGTATCTCTTTTATCTCTTTCAGGTTTTCTTCCACATGCTTCAAGTCTTCAGCATTCTTTGGAACTAAGGCATAACACACATTCTCATGTCTCAATCCATCAAGGAATCTTCTTCCATCAACTAGACAAACCCTAGCATTCGTAAAAACTTCAACTGTAGGAACATCTTCTAATGGTAACAAAATATGCTTCATCCCATTAGCAACAATGGTGTATATGTTCTTCTTTCCATCATGAATAGCCTGTCTATCATACTACCAAGGTCTTCCCAAAAAACCATGACATATATCCATAGGCATGATATCACACAAAACTTCATCATGGTAATTTCCTATCTTCAATTTCACTAAATTTTTTTCACTTACTAGTATCTTATGCTCATCCTAAATCCAAGCAATCTGATAGGGCTTCAGGTGCTTCAACCTTTCCAACTTCAGTTTAGTCACCATCTCTTCAAAAACCAGGTTCTTAGAATTCCTACTGTCAACAATCACTTTGCAACATTTACCATTCACCTTGCATCTCGTTCGGAACAAATTCTTTCTCTACAACAACTCTTTATCCAATTCACTTTGACATAATACTCTCCTATTCACCAATACTTCTTCATCTTCAGGTTTATTAGATGATCCAACATGCTCTTCTTCGACAAAGGTTTTTCTCCTATTGTTCTCTATCTTTTTGCTTGTCTCTTCCTGATTACATTCAAATGCTCTATGTCCTTCACCACCACATTTATAACAGGTTCCTTTGAATACCATTTTCTCCTGTTCTCTATCATCTCTTCTATATCCTTCATTCTGGTAACCACCATATCCTCCTCTTCTGTAATATTTTCCATCACCTCTATGATCTGCATTACCATTCTTACTAACCTCCTTATCCTTATTTTGATCTGGAAAAGATCCTCTTCCTCTTCTAGTAAAATTCCTTCCTCTTTGAAATCTTCCACCTCTTCCTCTTTGTCTCTGTTGATGTCTCTTATTTAGTTTCTCCTATGCTTTTAGGGCACACTGATATGCCTCTTCCACACTCTACAACTTGATCAAACTAATTTCATCATGTAGAGATGTTCTCAAACCATTCACATATCTGGCTACTTGCTCAATTTACTCCTTCGAATGTCTAGATCTGATATTCAACTTATAGAACTCTTCAGTATAATTTGTCACACTTGAATCTTTTTGTTTCAGATTTTGCAACTTCTTGAACAAACTAATCTGATAGTCAGTAGGCATAAACTTTGTCTTCAACTTATTCACCATCTGATCCCTATATTTTATCTTTTCTTTTCCTCTTCTCTTCCTATCTATCTAAAAATGTTCCCACCAAGGGGATGCATGTCCTCTCAACTTCGTACAAGCAAATTTCATCTTCTTGTCTTCAGTGGTACCTTCAAATTCAAAATACTTTTCCATCTTTGTAATCCAATCAAGCAATTCTTCTGAATCCAACTTACCATTATAATCCACTGGATTGAAATGTGGTCTTATATTCACTTTTGTTTGGGCTCTTATGAACCTCTCTTCTCCTTGATCTAGGCCAGGTTGCTCTTCTCTTCCTTCCTCTTGAACTTCTACGTCTTCATCACTCACATCATCAACTGGTTGACCTATTCTCTGGGTTGTTTCAACTGCATCTAATCTAGCAACAATTCCTCTTAACATATCCATCACAACTTGGTTTACATTTCCACACGCTCCATTTCCTCTAACATTTCTTCTTCCAACCATCTTTACAAAAGTCCTTTGCAATTGCAAGTTGGATCTTCAATCTGCCACCCCATAAAAAATCTTCAACAAGACTCTGCAAATTCTGTTAGTCTAAGCATCTTAATCTATTTCATTTGCATTCCATTATCATTTTAAGTTTTTTAGATTAATATAGATTTGTTAATCTAAGAATCTTAATCCATTCCATTTGCATTATCTTATCATTTTAAGTTGTTTATATTTATATAGATTTGTTAGTCTAAGCATCTTAATCCATTCCGTTTTCATTTCATTATCATTTTAAGTTGTTTAGATCAACATAGATTTGTTACTCTAAGCATCTTAATCCATTGCATTAGGTCTATTTCATTAAATGCATCTCATTATATTACATTCATATGATAGTTCATCCATAGCATTATGCATATCATATATTCATAATTAAACATGACAATTCCGTCCATAATAAACACATCATTCATAAATACATGACCTAAACACGTGTCATAATCTCATAGGCATCTATAATAAGTCACAATCGCATTGCCACCTACATCACAAACCATTAGTATCATATCCATATCATAAATCATAAATCATAAATCATAAATCATAAATCATAAACCATAAACCATCGCATCCTGCATCACAAAATGTTAGGTGTAATCCATGTCATCGATATCATACATTTCATCATAAATGCATTTACCATCATCATCATCACATACATCCATCAATATCATAATCATACACACATGCATAAATAAATATCCAAAGCATCACATAGGAATCATATATAGAGCATCGTCAAAGTCCATCATATCATATATATATCAAAAATAGAAGTCCATAATAACAGTCCATAATGTCCATCATGTGGTCCATATCCATATTCCATATAGTGTTTGTCACATAATAAAATACATGTGAAGATGAGTCATAATATACAAATACATATAGGTACATTTGACACATCATGGTGTCCTGAATAAAAAAGAATCAAAGAATATCTACTCCAATCAAAGAATATTCCAAACAAGACCTATACAAAGTCGACTCTACATATATGTACACTCTCCATAGGGGAATCTGTCAAAACTGGGACCCTGTGCCTGTCACTTGTCCCCCTGTCCCCCTAGCTGCTGCTACCTACATCTGAAATCTGAGGTGAATCTGCCCCATATCCTCTATTGTGTGGGGGACTCTCCCTATAATCACTATAGCCCCTGGTATGTGTATGTCCTGAGTGGGATGGTGCGGGCCTCTATGGAGCTGCCCGTACATATGGGGGGACCCTCTGTACTGGATTGGGCATGGCAGTATAGTACGCGCCCATCTAGTACCCCACCTCTATCCTCGCATCATTCAACCCTGCTGCCTATACCCAGGCGTGGTCCCTCTCCAATCTGTAATGGTCCTATTGTTGCTACAGCCTCCTCCTCTCCATGTCCCAGGCATCTTACAATAATCCCAGGTTGGTCACCTGTGCCTCAACCTGTTTCGCTCTCCCCACTATGTCGTCTCTCTCCCCCTACAGAGTCTACACTCATGCCTCTGCCTGCTCTTCCCACCTCCTCGCCTCATCTCTCTCCCTCAACAGTGTCTGCACCTCTTGGTGATACCACGGTAGGAGGGTCCTCAAAGAGAACAATCTAGACCGTGCAGCAAGAGTAACACAACGAAAGCAACATAGAATATGGAGGCAAATGCATATGTAAATATTCTCATTAACAATTATCTCAGTTACATTTGGCCAACGACATCCAGGCTTACAGATTCGGCTCATAGGCCTGATACAATATACAACATTCTAACATGCTCCTATATGTGAGTTGAATTCTTACAATTCAGATCAATCTTAATGCACTTAATCAACTACTAATTCTACTGCCTCTTCTAGTTCTACTACTCTACTCTAATGGTCGATTACAAGCTTTATACTATATCCGCAACTTAAGAAACATCTGTGTCGGCAAGATCATCAGATTCTCCAAGGGAAGAAAATGTAACGTGCACATGAATAAGTCGGCCTCAAATTTGAATTACTCTTCAACAGGTGCATAAGATGAAGTGTGGACCTATAATGAAGGTCAGGGACACTCCCAGGAACAATTAAAATCCCACCGTTAAGATCCACAAGTTATGGGGATGATCTGCAATGATCGAACTGGCCGAGAAGTTGAAGTTATTCTGGTACCGGTTCAAGAAAC
The DNA here is from genome assembly GCA_007258455.2 of Sequoia sempervirens. NCBI lineage: Eukaryota > Viridiplantae > Streptophyta > Pinopsida > Cupressales > Cupressaceae > Sequoia > Sequoia sempervirens. Next base: position 70,887 of record VDFB02353443.1, read on the forward strand.
TGCCAAGATTTTCAAAAGTGATAACTTTTTGGAAAAAGATCTAATCACGCTCAAATCTTAGAATAAGGAAAATGAACATGTGGAAAATGTACTCCAAGATCCACAAGGTCTGGTGAGAAAAGATGACAAATCCACCAACACGAACTGAGAAAGAACACAATAAGAACAAAAAACTAAAAGAAAATATTTTTGGTTGATGCAAGATTTCCAAGAACCAAGGATGCTCCTGCATCACCTCCCCTCGTAGTCTCTTTGGATTCATTGTTTCCCCCTCATCTGCCATCAGCTATGCCCCCGGTAGCCTGTCCACCTCGGCCTACAGCCGCTCCCTCTCTACCTCTAACTGCCACAGTCTCTACTATAGGATGTGGACGCGAGCCTATGAGCCTGTTAATCTAATTGTGAGATCCTCTACTGGTGGTCCCTAGTACACCACTAAATCCCTCTCCACCTCAAACACATCCACATCCATCTTTTCCCTCTCCCCCTCTTGCTTTGCCTACTCGCCTCCCGCCTGCCCATCCAATCTCCTCCTCCTTTGGGGCCTTGCATCTCCCTCCTCATCCTCGAACCCCACTGTTGGCTCGATTGGCTCAACTGTGGTGATCCTCACAAGGTGTCTCCCTTGCCACCATGCCATGTATCTATCTGTCACACCCACATCATCTGAACCTCCTCTCCATCCCCATATCATCGTTGACAGCTACTCCCACTCCTATCAGGAAAAATCTAAAGGAATGCTCTGTCCCAATCCTCTCTCCCAAGTAATACACCGAAATCTCTCATCCCCTATTAGAATGTCCCATCGAGTTCCAATCTGTTGAGTAACCCGATTAGGCCTATGCAGCTCAATAATGGAGGGATTCCTCCCAATCAAATAGTAGCGTGAAAACATGTAGCCTTTGTATAGTATGTACTCTGATATCCATGACTGAAATCATCAGTCTATGTATGGTCACCATACAATTTGATCATCTGTAAGGTCTTCCAAAATTTGGCACTAGTACTACTGGCTCGCTACTTTTCTGTAATACAACATCCACCCATACTCCCCCATACCAATATGCCACCAGAAGGGAGTCATCTCGCCCCTGCTCTCAAAATGTCTAGGTGGGTGATCCTGATGTGTTCTCATGCCCACACCTATAAAAGGGTGACATGGGTGATGCTGATAGCTCCTCGATAACACACCACATGCATATCCTTGTATAGATGTGCCAATATGCAGGCCCCCCATGCAAACACATCATCCCTCTACTCTACAATGTGCCTAACAACCTCAATCATCTTGAGGCTAAAGAATCTCCCATTCCTATCCAAGAGGAGGATCCTACTAATCAACCGACATAGAAACAATGGTAGTGGAGGCACAACTCCAATGTAGGGGTCTATGTCAAGCTCCTTCCCCCAATAGGGAAGGTCGATGGTATGAAACACAGCCTATAAGATCCTCTCCAAAGGTCAACTCGCCACCCCGCTCACTAGGTGACCCTTGATCGGTAGTCTCAGGATCCTCCAAACATCCTCCAAGGTAACAATCATCTTCCTTGTGGAGAGGTGGAAGGTGCAAGTCTCAAAGCTCCATCTCTCCATAAGAGTCGTCAACAACAGTCGAAGGGCCCTAATTGCGGGGTATCCTAAAATATGTAGTAATCCTGCTTGCTCTAGTGCCTCAGGATCCACCAGTGTCATCGCCTCCTTGGTGGTCGCTAGCAAAAATGAGTGCCTCTCTCTCTCATTCATAGTGTATAATGTTCTGCATCCATACAAGCCACTTGTTAGATCTTTTATTGCCATTCATCTTCTAGCCTCTCTTTTTCTCTTTCTCCCGATTTGGAAAATTTTCCTTTGTGCAGTGCAAATTTTCCCATCCCCCTTTTCTATGCATTCACCCATTGGCTATGCGCATTCACCCCTATGTCACCCAATTGGCAACTTCACCTATTCTTTTGGTAGATTCACCCATTCCTTGCTCTGGGAGAGGCTTCACCCCTTTATCCCAAGTGGCAAAATTGCATTTGCCTTTGTGCCCACTTACCCCTGATGAGCGACGTCGCCTTCGCCCCTTTGCTTGTCAGGAAAACACGTGTTCGCCTCTACGCCTATTTTCTCACCATGGGTGAAATCACTTTCACCCTTTTACCCTAAGGGTGAATTCACATTCACCCCTGTACCTGTGTCCCTCCATTGGGAAATTTCACCCCCACCCATTCCCTTGAGGGGCGATTTCGCAATCACCCCTTCGATTGCACTTTTTCCCCTACAAAAGCACACTCACCCATCTCTTGAAAGGGGCGATTTCACAATCACCCCTCTCTTCATGCATTCACCTCTATGGAAGTGTGTCTGCTTTTCCTCCACCGCACATTCGCCCATTCACTAGAAGGGTGAATACATTTCATCATAAGGGAAAATCCGCCCTCTCGTGGCGAGTTTGTTTCTTGCCTAATCTACTCTACCCATCCCCAAAATCACAAAACACGTGCGAAATTGAACATTCAAATCACAAAGTTGGGTTTCAAGGCCTACCTGTTGGGGCACGGTGCGCCGATGGTAGAACTCCTGCATGATGTTTGCTCGGTGGATGATGTTGTCCTTTGCCATCTCGCTCAATCATCCAATCAACTCTCTCGCTCATCACTCATCGCAGTGTGTGCACAATGAAAGTAGGGTGAATAGTAAATTTTCTAATTTACTATTTATATTTACCTTTTGACCCTAATTAGCCTTGCTAATTTTTGGTCATTTTTTCACCCCTTTTTAACATTTTTTAATCCTTTTGCCCTATTTCTTCCACGAACTGCCATTTGCATCCCGTTTGTCCATTTTCCTCCGTTCAAAAGCCATTCTTCATGGTTTTTTGTCCTCTACCGAGTGGTACCCTCCATTTCTTCATATCGAGAAGTTTCATGAGGCCCCTTTTCTTCTCCATCCACCCTCTCGAGGGGGAATACTCCATCATATTCATCCACTTTTCTCACCTATCATCCTACCTACAATACCGGGGCATCTACCAGAGTTCTCTTCTTCTATCAAGTTGTGTGCACTTATTTTTCTTTGAAACACTGTTATTCTAATGATAACTCAAAGAGGGGAAAAATGTAGACACCTAAATTTGGCCACCCCCATATGGTCAAATTCACCCTCGTATTCTTCCATCTCATGTTCCTAAGCCATATTAATTAAATAAATTTATTATTTGGTTAATATTTCATCCTAGTCCTAATGTCTCGTAAGGTATTTTAATTAATCAATTAAATACCTTCCTATTAAGCCCCTCTAAATTAGATAAATAGCTAATTTATTTAATTTAGTCACTTTATCCTAATGAATTAAAATCAATTTTTAATTCACCCATCTTCTCTCTCCTTGTCACATCCTCCTACATTTTCCTTAATCCTAATTAGCCCACTTAATCCCTAGTTAGGGTGTGCACATTCCTAATCATCATTAGGGTCACATCCTCCATAAAATGCAAGTGGGTCCCTAATTAAGATTATCCCACCTAATCCTTCATTTGCACAACCTAAATCAATGATTAGAGCTAACCTAATCCCCATGCCATTTATGGCATCTACCTTTGGTCAACCCTATTAATGACTTTCTCCTTTTGGAGAAGTCATCCCCATGCCCTTTGGAATTTTAAATATAAATTTATTCCCCATGAATTTTGAGGAATTTTAATTCCTCTCTTGTCCTCTCATTCTAAAAATGGACAAGAAACTCCTTTATGAGGAGATCTTTCCCATTCCCAAGGTACTTGCAAGTACCTCCATGTGGCTGCCACCTCATTGCCACTTCATCATCTCCTCTCCACATCCTCATCCACATGTCCTTGTGAGATGAGTTGAGATGTCACATGATATCTCAACCATTGATCTCATGCCCTAGGTTTAATCTCAGCCCTCCATTCTTTTGGAGGCTTTTCCCTAAAAGCAATGAAAATTGCTTCATTTCACAATGCACACTTAGCAAAATTTGAGCATTCACTTAGCCTTCTTGTGATCTCCATTGTTGCAGCCACTTCAATCTTCCATATTGCACCAAATCCATCAACCAACACCACCATTGCATCCACCATCACAATATCCATCATTTGCATACACGTTTAGGCCATTTCATCAAGCAAAGGAGCACACATAATCAAGAATCAAAGGCCAACCAAAGAAACAACTTCAATAAGGTAACATTTGTGTTTTTATTGTTCATTCTGTTTGAGTTACGCTAGGCAAATCTTGAGTGTAGGTTTGTGTTTTTATTTCTTGCATTTCACTGTTTGTTTTGCATTTTTAAGATAGGATTGCACTTGCACACACATTGAAAACCAACCTTGATGTGAGGTCATGTGGAAAGAAGCTCTAAAGTATGCCAACAACACATCTTTCTTTATGTGTTGATAAAGATACAACGAAAGTAGCATCATCTTTAGAATACTTTTCAAATTCATTATTATTTTTTAGACTGCAAGAATCAGGTAGCACAACCCCCTATAAACTACAGTGTGCCTGGTAAAACTTTTAACGTGACCGATGGCGCTGGTGTGACATGCCCTCCGGTACCACGGGGGTGGGGGAGACTAGACCTCATGACTAACCTCCTGCAACAGGAAATATTTAGCCAACCAAGCTAGGGCCACAACCCAAAAATTAATATGGTATTAAGGGTATGAACCTTTGGTTGTTGGCTCTATAGGAAAGAAGCCCCACGATTTCACCAAAGGGTCTCCCCTTAACACTAAGGTCAAATAGACTCCATTTGTTGACACGGTAGAGAACGACCCTACGAGGTTTGAACCTTGGTTGTTGGCCCTATAGGCAAGAAGCCCCACCACTTCACCAAAGGGTCACCCCCCTTTTCAAACTCATTAAAATCATGTTTCTTTTTCTTTTTCTCCTTGTAATCTCTTCTAAATTCCTAGGATTGTTGCAATTCTAACATTTATTCTTGGTATTTCCAAAAGATTTTGATCTCCCATGAGTTTTAAATCTAGAATTGTGCCTTTTCTTGTCTTTTTTCTTTCCTTTCTCTTTTATTCTTCCACAAATAGATAGGACATCCTTGGTTGATTTATAATTTTTCCTCTATATCTCATTGAAATTAATTATGTGACTAATTCATCGATTTAGATTTTATAGGTAGAACTCTTGCTTGTCATCACCAAGTAATCTCACAAGTTTGGAATGAACATACAAAATTCATGTAATGAATCCTCTCCTCCTCACTCCAACAAAGTGCAATTCGGTAACGATCATGTTGAAAGAATTTAGGTTCTTGGCCACATAACCACCATCTTCCATCTTGAGGTTATACAACATCATTCTCAAAAAATTATTTACCAAGGATTTATCCTGATAAATCCCACCTAACTTCTTCTAAAGAGTTGCAATGGTGGTTTCTTCATGTACATTCAACAATATAGGTATGGAAGATACCTAATGAGGCCCTTCACTTTTTTGTCCATTTTATCCAAATCTTATTATGATGTAGTAGCAAGTTTGGATATGGATATTGCAACCCATAGATATCTTATTATTTTGTCCATCTTGAGCTTCTAAAGCTCAAATTTTGTGCCTAGGAACTTCTCCATTTCTATTATTGATGTGCTTACCTTTTTTCTACAAGATTTCCTTCTGTGCAAGCTCCCACTCAATCCAAGATGAGTACAAAAAATCCTTGTCTTTAGCACCTAGAATTTGAGGTGATCTAGCTCTGATACTAAATAAAATGAAGCAAAGGTGTAGAATACATTTCCTCCACTAATCTATTAGAAGAGGTATGCGAAAAAAAAACTAATTATATACTTATAAATAAATAAACATATAAGAAATATACAATAATAGAGTGATCTATGTGGGTAAAATATTTTTGGGAGAAAAACCATATACTCCAAAGAAAATCAATATATTATTTAGTAATCAATGGTTACAATAAACTTATAGAGTCAAATCCTTTACAAAAAATGTCACCAACAAGAGATCTAGATCAATTCTGACAACATAACAATACCTACAAAACTCATGAAAATCCCATCTATAGCACTCAATAAATAAAAGCAATATATGAAACTATGAAATGGTAGTTAAGAAGCTGTGAACTCAAACCACCCAAAATGTGGCACCCAAATCCCTAGTTAAAAATTCCAATATACCCAAATCCCCAAGACAAGTTCACAAAGTAAAAAATTAACATATTCCTTTCACTTAGCATAAGCTCATCATAATCCACTTACCAACTTGGACACTCTATTTGGCTCCATTATCTCCATTCAAAGATGCCTTATGATGTGTCATAATATGCATCATAAGTTGGTCAACAAGTGTAACTCCCTCTTACAACTCTCTTATGTGTCATAGATGTTCTTAAATTTTTGGTGTGGGGGGCTTAACTTATGGAAGCCATAACTTTCAATCTGAAAAGTTGATTGAGCTTGTTTATTTTTAAATTGTAGAACCTAAAGAGCTATACATCCCCATGATTAGCTTACCAATGATGACACATTTTGACATTTTTCAAAGCTAAAAATGACCTTTGTAGCCCATATTTTGATTTTTTGTCTTCTTAACATTAGTATGCAAGGTTGAGACACCTTTCCTAACAATATCATTGGTCACAAGAAGTATGAACTAGATGTGGTGGTTCCTCTCTCTTTTATTCTATCAGGTATTGAGTTCTTAAGTATCAAAGATCGATGATATATGTTGGCTCAATTGTTCCCTAGCACATGTTGTAAACAAATCACTTAGTGGTGATTTGTGACTTTATATCATTTTCCAAACAACAAGGGATGAAATCATGGCCTTATGTATTTGTCAAGCTCTAGTGCAACAATTACAATGATTTATGTATAAACATTTAAAGAAATTAGATGAAATGACTTTAGATCATGATGTTAAGTTACCTATAAGTCAAATCTATGACCATTTCTTTTTAATATGGAAATCTTAATAAATGACACAACAAAGCTCAATTCTTACTCAATGAGGTGGAATGCTTCATGGTGAAGCTCATTGTTTATATGATGTAATGTCCTTATGTTTTGTAAGGAAGCCAAAGAGTCATTGATGAGATTTTAATTGAATGACTCCCACAATTGGCAATGGTTGTTAGATCTTCCAAGTTGATAGTAATGTGTCAATGGATATTTTGCGACCATGTCATCTTGTGGTGGGACCCCTTACTTATATGCTCATGAGTGCTTAGTGGTGTCGAGCTACATGATGGCCCTTGGAGTTTAAAATATAATGATGATGTCAACAAATGGAAATTTTTTTGATCTACAAGTATGTTGGAAGATCATGTGGCCCATGAAACTTCTTGAGGTGTTATATCTCTTGGATGTTTTGGGATTGCACCAAATGTTTAATCAAAAGACATTTTGTAGCATCTTATATCCCATGCACTCATGATATCTTTTGTAAATTTTTAAGCTTTTTGTGACATTGATTGGTGTTGAGTCAACATAAGTGGTAGGTGTTGGATCACTGGCTCATATGTGGCCTATGTAATCTACGCTCTTATTGGTATATTATTTTAGTGCCATGACCCATAAGATTTATTATATGCTTGAGGTTGGTTTCATTCCAATTTTGGGTCATGAAATCTCACAATGAGCTAGATGATCCAAGGGCCTCTATATCTCAAAGGAGTGAGATCCTATTATGTTAGAATGCTTGATAATACAATCTTTCCTCCTTTTGTTCTATGAGACTAATGAGCTTAGTGTTCTTAGCTCAAGTGCCTGAACCAACATGAACCCAAATATCATCTCATTGCTCACTTTTTGAATTATATAATTTTATCTGAGTATCTCATAATGACTTACCTAACAAAATTAATATTATCATTAGATCACAATTCCCTATTATAGATTAAATAAGAGAGATTAAGTTTTTCACTATTTTCTCACCATAAGTTGTTGTCCCTTCTATAACCATGATACCTTGTACTACATGGGGCACACAATAGTCTTCAACCCCAACTTTTGAACTATCTCTATAGACACCAAGTTTTCAATGCTCCCTTTATCTATAATCCTTTATCCTCTTTTTTATAGAAATTTGTGCATTATCAAAATTTCTCTAGCCTTTAGGACTTCAATTTCTACATCATTATTCTTCTCTTCTCATTATGTGACATGCTTTTGCTTCTTTCCATAACCTTTCTCACATAACTTATAGACACAAATGTTAGATGAGTTGCTTGTCAACATTTGAAGCAACTCATGTTAAAGACTTCATCATAACCTCTTGTTTCCTTACATCCACTTGTGTTGGAGGATTACTCACCCTTCATTTTGCACATCATATTATTGGATTTTTTCACTTCCTTTTTTGCATATATTTGTTTTTTCAACTTCCCTACTTACTATTTTTGGCTTTGCCTTGTGTGCTATATTGTCTACAAGATACCTCTACTTTGAGTGTGATTTGATAGGCATCTTATAAATAATGCATATGCATTTGTGATCATAGTCATAGTATGGATTAATTACACTAGATATAAATAGATTTAAACTATATTTAATCCCCTAAGTTATGATCCCAATGAGATGTTCGAAAGTATCAAACACTAAGAACCCATTAAACTAAACATGAAATAAACACGAAAAAACATAAAGGAAACCTATTCTAAGACTTCAAACATTATCCCATTTGGGAAGTGGTGTCACATTGATGTGGAATGGCAACCCTCTCTCAATCCCTTGGATAATATGAGTCATTCCAATCGATTTTATTGATGAAATATGAACAAAACATGGATGCAAAACTAGTTTACCATGATGAAAATGAGTGCTAAATGCTAAAATGATTGATGGAGATGGATGCAAGCTATGATAAATGGAAACAAAGTTCAAAGATGCAAGCAATGGATGCAAACTTATGCTAAAATGGATGCAAACTAAGCTAAAATGGAAGCCATTAATGGATGCTTAAGCTAATATCGATGAAGATTAAGCTAAAATGATAACAAGTGCTTAATGTGGATGCAAGTGAGTATGAATTTCAATAGCATAACTTTGCTCTGAAAATTTGGATCCATTTCTCTCCAAATAGTGATGTATTTATAGGAGAGCAAATGAGAAATCAAGCACTCAAATTGAAAAGATCAATCAATGGTCAACAATGAAAGGAGGATGAAATATGGATTAAGGATTCTAATCCATGGTCAAGGTTAAAAGTTGACAAGGATCAACTAATTTAATCAATGGTCCAAATTAGATTTCAACAAACACACTTCCTAAGAATTAGGAAGAGGTTAAGAGATATTTTAGAGGAATGAGTGCACAAAAGAGGATATTCCATAGGAATATTCTCTTTTGGAGGAATGTGCAAAGGAGGAATATTCCAATAATACTCCATTGCAAGTGGGAAGGTGAGGATAATTAGCAATTTAGTTAATTAAAACTAAATTTAAATGTGCAAGATGGAGAATAATAGTATATTCATTAAATTATTGATTTATTTAATGAAAAGGGGAATGCAAAATGATATTTAATTAAATTGTTTAGGGTTATTTAATTAAATTAGAGGACTTAAGGTTTAAATTAAATAATTTACATTATTTAACTAAACAAGATGAAATGTTAGTGTGAGAAGGGGTGAATAAATCCAATTAGGCCAATTAGATTAATAGGTGAAAAATGAGGCATTTAATTAAATAGCTAGGCTAATTTAATCAAATAGGCAAAAAGAAGATGGATTTTAGGATGAAATGATGCTAATATATTGAATTTAAATGTGTAATACCATTCAAGACATTTTTATGTGTCTACAACATTAAAAAAAATAATTTAAATGGGCATGCACAAACCATTCACATACCTAAAGACCTTTTATGCATCCTCCTCCACATTAGTAGTGCATATGTTGAATTGAGAGTAGACCTTAGAATACGCTTTAATGGTTATCTCTCGTTCCTTAATATTATAGAGTGTCTTGAATGGATCCAATTGGTAGTTTCTCAACATGAACTTTCACTTGAGCTTGGAAACCATGTGATCCCACTACCAAATCCTCCTCTTCTTATTTACATGATATTTTTTCAAGTGTTCCCACCACAAGAAAATGTGCCCTTTTATCTTTTTGGCACATAATTCACCTTTTAGGGGGTCTTGATTGATTCAAAATCAAAGTATTACACTCCAATTCAATGATTTGTTCCAGCAATTCCTTTTTAAGCTTCTTATATAGCTAGGTAAATTAAACATTAGCTTGGTACTAGCTTGCACAAGAGCTCTCACAAACCAATATTTTGTAGTTCCATCCTCATCAAAGCCCACATTTACAACCTTTTCATGCTCATCTTCATTAATATCACAGATCACATTTGCTTTCCTTTGTGCAGCCTCCATGCCATCAAGTCTCTCTTGTAGAACACTCAACATATCAGCAAGATCCACAAAGCACTCCCTTGATTTGCTTGGACATTCTACAAATTCAACCATCCAACCCCATGTGCCATCATGACTTCCAAAACACTTGTAATGTGACAATCACATTAATACTTTTAGGTATGAATCTCATATACAATCTACACCTAAGACTCAAACCTAAGACTTTGATACCAATTAATTTAGCACCATAATGGAATGAATGAAAAACTAATGATAGGCATGCAAAGTCATAGCAAAAGAAGGAAAAGAACAAAAAATTGAAGACAACAATAGAAGCTTTATTAAGGTGTATAATAATGACAAACATATGGGCTCTTATTCACAAATGGAACCAAAAATCATGCAAACCTAGCTAGATAAATACCCAACCTAAGCAAAGACTTTATTTACAATCTATACCTATAAACCTTGCAAGCTCTTAACCCCTAAATTTCCAACTCCTTTCCAAAGAATATTTCAATAAAAGTTGAGCATGACGATACTTGATATACAACTAAAATAACAAAAACATAGGTTGTGTTGATTGTCAATGGATGTGTCAATGGGTGATGCGATGGACCTATTTTCCTTTATTTCATTACAAAATGAGATTCGCACAAAGAATTGACTTACAACCCTTAAGTGAGTCAACTCAATGAGAGAATCTATTGATTTCCTTATGATTGAGGATGAGGGTATCATCCTGAACAACACTCTTGGGAGAAGAACTAAAAATAGTAAATCAACTCAATTATGCCCATTCAAACTTGAAACATCAATTCAAAGCATAATAAAAATAGAAATAAATAAGTTCTGATAGGTCTAGAAAGGGAAGAGTGATGTGCACATGTCACCAAAATGTAGATTTAGGATGCTAACTGGGACTCATTCGCCTATAGACAAATGGGTCTTTGTGCAAAGATTTCATCCAGCTTGTGAGAGCATCTGATGTCAGTATGTAGCTTATGTTTGATCTGGGTTTCTGTGTCAGGGTGAGAATCTGTGAATTGACAATTTTGAAAACTTTTACAACTTTTTCTCTTCGAGAGATCTTAAATCCATCTTCAACCTAAGATCTGCAACACAAACAAAAGAGGGAAAAATTGTTTGTTTTTGGTGAATGGGGGATTACCTTGGTCAAACCTCATTTGGGTAATTAAATCTTGAATTGAAATAATGAAACATGAAAGGAATAATGAATGAACAAGTGCTATGTTTTTTATTAAGGAAAAAATAGGTTTTGAAGGGACCCAAAACCCTTTACAAACAAAAGAAAAGCTGAAAAAAGGACAACCTACAGCCAGCCAAAAACCAGCCCCCAAACAAGACCCGTCAAGATTAACATTTAGAACTACTCTTGTGGGAACAAAGAGTCATGTCAAAAGAAGGCCTAGAGAATTTTGCTTTCTTTCCCATAACAGTAATCCAACATTCTTCCACTTGTGTTGCCTTATCATGCCAAGTCAACACACAATTTCTATGTGCTATGTTGCAACTCACAAAACCCTTGAATAAACCTTGAGAATGTTGATCTTGATCTTGCATGAAATGGCTTTGATATATGTGTATCTTGATGCTTGAAATATGACTTGAATGCTTGAATTGAATCTTTGAAACCTACATCACAATGTTAGCTCTAAAAACATGCATGATTGCAAAAGAATTTGACATGATGCTTGAGATCTTGATTGTTGCAACAAATCACTGATAAATCTGCTCTTGAATGCCCTTGATCATAATATTTTCTCTAGGAATGCTTTCATTAAAACTCTAGCTTCTTGAAAATTCTAGGTGTTGAAATGATAAAATAACCTTGTATTTATAGTTATGTATCCTTAATTTCCCAAAAAATTAAACATCACAAGCCAACATTGAAATTTGAATTCGGGGACACTAAAATACTACCAAAAACATATTTTAAATTTAGGTTCAAAGTCCTAGGGGGACCTATTCGCCCATGGGCGAATGGGTCCTAGCTCCCTATTCCTGAAACACACATTGCTCAAGGTAAAGTATTGTGTTGGAATTAATTGTTGTCGGCTTTCCCCTTCAGAAAATATAATTTATTAAGTTTGTAGATGTAAAATAGGGATTATTAAGGTATAATTAAGTCCAATTTAATTGAGGGGACCCAAACAAAGTGTGAAAATGTAAAGGAGTACGTTTTCCTACACTACATTTAGCCCCCACTTTAGTGAGAGGATGACCTTGCATCAAACTCACACTAAAGTAGACAATCAAGAAAGGTCTAATTGTACAACAATTGGAAAGATAATATGACAAAGGTAAAGAAGGATGATCAAACCCCCAAGATCTAAGATCTCACAAAAAACCAACAAAGGCACAAAGAGACACATACCTTTGTTAAATATGCAGTAACAAGGACAATATACTCAATCATACAATGTCAAAGACTCAAAGAAAGAAAGAAAAAAATGGTTGGATCAAGCCTCGACTGTTTGTCCAACTTGATGTGGATCAAGCCTTAGCTATTTATCCAAAAAATATTTACAATTGGAAACCCGTTGTCCACTATGCAAACAACAATGCACTCACATGGGCTAGTGCAGTCCCATATACACTAGGTGAGCCCCAAGAAGTGGCTAGCTAACCATACCAAATTTATACCTCTCGATAACTTTGACAAGGTGCCACGGAGATGGTCACAAGGCTAGAAATTTGCGTTATGCTAGGCACTCATGAAAAAGGCTCCACTGGCAAGCAATTTGTGTTATGCTTGGTGGCCTTGATACATGCAATAGGATATTTAAAGGGGTTTTGCTTAGTTCATGAAAGGTCTCTCCTTAGGTAACATCATGCCTAATGTCTCCAAGAGAGGACTAGTCGAGGATAAAAGATTCACAACTTAGGGAATGCAATCTATAGCATCACCACTAGGAGGAATGTCATATGCTCAGAAAGGTCACCATCTTGAAAGACATCAAACCCAATGTCACCAAGAAGAAGACAGATTGCATGAAATAAGAAGACCACACTAAGAAACATAAGTCATAGTTAAAAATGATAATGTCAATGTATGCCCCCACTTTAAAGTAGAAAATGATAAATTCTAAACAATAAAGAAGACATGAGAGCTCATTTGGAAAGCCCTATGTCAAGCATATGTTTCCAAATGAAGTTGCATCATGAAAAGGGGTTGCCCCCAAATGAAATCCCAAACACACAAGGGATCCATGAATTCAAGGTTAGCATATGTCTTTGCTACAATGATATTATAGAGATCGAAAACATCATCATCCCCCAAATACTCGTAGAACTGGAATAATGACACATAGAGAGCGAAAACAAAGAAAATCTTTTTGGGTCAACATGGAAGAGACTTAAGTGTCTCGATTCCTTGCATCATTCCCAAAAGGAAAACACAAGACAAGAAAAGATAAAGGTCTACAACATATTGAAGAATGTAGGTACAAATAGAGGAATGAACATAAAGACATGTCAAACAAAACGATAGGGGGATCACATTATGCACATGCAATCACACACAAAGAACATAAAAAGAAGACAAAAAAAATACTAGTATAGCACATGCGATTCAACCTATAGCAAGTCGTCCACATCCTAGTCTTGTTCATCATATGTGGAAGGTGGATAACTAGCCAAAGGGACAATGACAAGTGTTGTACTAGGGACATCACCAGGTTCAACACGTGGTGAGTCACTCTTTTTAGGAGGATCATCATGATTGATATCGTCTAAACTCATGGAAGAGGAAAATAATAAATTCAACTCATTATGCACTTTCTCATCATTTTTAGCAGTCTCATCATTGTTATCATCCAAGTTAATCACAACAGGAGGTATTATGACAATATCCGTGGAAGGTGCTTGTTCTTGTTGTGGTTGAGATATAGGATTTTCTTGTTGCGACGAAGGTGGAGAATCATCATGTATTTCTTGAGTTGTTGTTTGATCTTTAGTTGTTGATTCATATTTTGCTTGTAACTTACAAGCAATAGCACAACGTCTACTCCTACACTCTAGCATTTTGGTTTCTTTTTGTTCAATTTTCAAGTTGCAATTGTGTAGGAGCGGGTTTATCAACCATAGGTTTCTTTTCTTCCCATAAGGGAGGAACAAAAGGAACCATGGGAGGTTGTTCAACCACTTTCTCTTTGACTTAATAAACTTGTTTGATTTTAGGAGGCACAACAACACTTATTTAGTTATCTTGTGGTCTCTTATAGGAAATGGGTGAAGGAGTTGCTATGGGTTGGTCTTGGTTACTTGGAAGGGATTTTGGTTAAATCATGGTCTTATCAATGATAGGAGGCTCAATCGTGGGTTGAGGCATATTGCTAAAAGATAATTTTTCTATGCACTTTTCCTTAAACTTTTGATAAGATTTGAAAAAGAAGTCGTCATGAGGCCTAATAGGTTCCATAGGTTTGGGCCAAAAGAAATCCAATGAGAAATTCCCACGGGAAGACACAAGATTAAAGCCACTATGTTGCATAGTAAATATTTTATTGTTAAAGGGAAACTTCAAGTATTTGTGAATGACCGATGGGATGAATTTCATGGATTGAAGCCATGGGTAGCCTAACTTCACACAAAATTGATCTGACGTCGAGATGATGGAGAATGAGATTCAATTTTTTTGGTCCATCTTGTAGAGAAAGAGTTATCAAACCTATCTTAGGGCAAGCAAGACCATTATGTGTTTTGATCCATGCTTTGGTTGTTCATAAGTATCTTGATAAAGTTCATTCACAAACAATAATTCTTCAGTTATCACATTCTCTACATAGACATGATCAATTAGTATCCCATTAGTAGGCTTGTCATTGATTCTTCCAACTATGTAAAGAGCACCATTAGGTGCATGTGTAAGTATGTCATTTTGTGAGAAATCAATGTTGAGAGACATATTGGTTAGGCCCTTACGAGGTTGAACTTCAATGATTCCAATCACACTATCCATAGGATTGTCCTCATTATCAGTCAAGTTGTCATTATTCGTGTCAACATTCATCACATCATTCTTGTTTTCACTAGCTTTGATCAAGGAGATGTTATGATTTGGCATATAATTGGTAAAGATTTACAAATTTTGGTTGGGAGGGGCAACAAACTTATTACCTTGATCATTAACACCACCAATTTGAATGTGATTAGAATCAATGAGGTCTTGCACAATATGTTTAAGATGCTTACAATGTTTTGTATCATGTCCATTTTGTTGGTGATAATGGAAAAAGGCATTTGGTTTATAGTTTAGAGGTAAAAGCTTAGTAGGATCAAGAGCTCTAACAAGAGGTAAGGAAATTAAGTTCTTGTTTAAGAGTTGCAACATGATGGAATGAAGGGTATCAGGTAGAGGGGTAAATTGTCTACTCCTCTCCCCAAATGTATATGGATTTGTCGTCTTTATAACAACCACTTGGGTGTCAACATGTTGAGTTGGTTGAGGAGCATTGAGTTGTATAAAGCCCTTAGTTGGTTTTTTGAATGATTGGTAGTTGTTTGAGGCGTGGATTTAGATTTTTCAGGACAATTAGAGGGAGTTTTCACTTCACGACTACTAACCAAATTTTGGTAATCATGAAGGGTTGTACACAATTGTGTGAAGGAGGGAAATTTCATCATCCCAATCTTATCTTGAAGCTTATTTTGCAAATTCTCAATGAACATTTGTTGAAGATCAAGATCGGGAATCCTAATGTTGATTTGTGAGTAAAGCAATTGATAACGAGAGATAAATTTAGTGACCTTTTCATCATCTTTTTTCTTACATTTCATCAAATCTACTAAGGTCATCTTAGGACCCATGTGTATTTGGAAATGGTTGAGAAAGGCATCAAAAAGTTCATTGAACAAACGCATTGAATAATTTGGTAAGGAACAAAACCATTCCAAGGTAGTGTCTTTCAAGGATCTAGGGAAGAGTTTAGCCAAGAGTTTATCCTCAAAAATGAAGTCACTACATAAAGTTGTGTATGCAAAAACATCGATAACAAGATCTCCTTTCCCACCATATTTCTCAAATCTAGGAATCTCTATACCTTGTGACATTTGTGTTCTCAATATCTCCAAGGATAATGGGTTTCTTTTGACATATTGTGAAGGTTGGCCCTTTTGATTTTGATTCAATGTAGAAATTTGTTGTTGGAGGGATGAAACAATTTGTGAGAGTTGGTTAAGGATGAGATCATTGTTTGTGTTATGAGATTGAGGTGTATATGTGTTCGAAGGACAAGTGAATTGTAAATTGTGAGAGGAGATGGATTAGGAGATATGAGATTTGAATGCACAAAGTGAAAGGGATTCCCAGTGGAAACACCTAACATAGTATTGAAATTGTTAGTGGGTTGTATGGTTGTACTAACAATCGGAATAGTGTATGTCAGAATAGAGGCCATAGTTGTGGAAGGAAGAATTGGATTTCCACCTTGACTTTGAGTATACCCCAAAGTTTGAGCACAACTATTTATTGTAGGGACATGTTTATTAATGATATGAGATAGGCTACACACAACTCCTTGTTCATTATCAATCATTTTCCTCATGTTATCTATGACAAGAATCACAGTACCAACAATGTATTAAGAACTCACAAAGTTTTGCAATTTGTCTAATTCTTCCATTTTTCTTAGGTTCTCTTGAGGGACATTAGCAACCATTGATTCAACATTAGTTACATTAGTTGTTGGTAAGGAGGTCATAGGAAATGAAGTGTCAACACTACGAATGAAAGAGCTAGAGAACTCAAGATCCATGACAGATGTGATAGCGCGGGATGGCATGAGTCTAGAGCCATGTCTCACTAGATTATTGGCAATAGGACACCAAGTTGTGAAGATCATACAAGTTTCACCAAACTTGAGGTGTACCCAAAATGAAAAATATGCACTAGAAAAATGCAACACTCAAAAATAAGAAGTGCAATGCAAGTATGTAAAAAGAGAACAATTTCCAGATTTTAAACAAGATAATTTTTTTATTATACTATGCAAAAACCTAAAAAATGATGTCTTGTAATTCCAATTTATGTTTGAAATAATGCACTTGAATTGATCAATTAATCTTATTGTAAATAATTACGAAAAATAGAAATTATGGAAACTGAAACATAATGCAGACATAGATTTTTAGTGCCCAGAAATTCAGAAACATGTCTGATTAGGGACTCATTCACCCATGGGTGAATGGGTCTTCTGTCAGGGTTTTGAAAATTTAATTTACATATTTCTGAGTTAATGTTTATGTTTCCAGATTTTAGTTGCAAACAGGTAATTACAGTTTTAGATTTCTGGTAAATTAGATCTAAATGTAAGTGTAAAATGATGCTAAATGACAAGCAAAAAAGACCTAATTTGAGATACAACTTTGATTCAATTTTCTGATTTAAGTGACTGATTATGCAATGTTGTGTAAGCACTATGCAAAATTAATGACATTATTGATTTTTTTTAGATTTTAAAGAATGCAAATGCAAACCTAAAAACCCTAAATGGGATGCAAACTAATGCAAGTAAACAACCCTAAATGAGATGCAAATCAATGAAATGCAATGCAAAGTAATGCAAATCCTAGATATAGGGTTTGAATGGATTCCAAATTCAGAAAGTGTATATTGCAAGAATGTCAGGTTCACCAAAATGAAACAAGGAAAAATAGGTTGTGTTTTTTGTGAATGGATGTGTCAATTGGTGATATGGTGGACCTATTTTCCTTTATTTTATTAGAAAATGAGATCCACACAAAGAATTGAATTACAACCCTTAGCTGAGTCAACTCAATGAGAGAATCTACCGATTTCCTTATGATTGAGGACAAAGGTATCAACCTGAACATCACTTTTGGGAGAACTAAAAATAGTAAATCAACTCAATTATGCCCATTCAAACTTGAAACATCAATTTAAAGCATAATACAGATAAAAGCAACAAAGTTCCACAAATCTAGAAAGGGGAGAGTGATGTGTAGCTATCACCAAAATGTAGATTCAAGAGGCTAATTGGGACTCATTTGCCTATAGGTGAATGGGTCTTTGTGCAAAGATTTCAAATAACTTTCAGGAGCCTCTAATGTCAGTCTTTAGCTTATGTTTGATCCGGGTTTGAGTGTCAGAAAGTCAAAAATCAAATATGTAGGTGAGATTTCATGAATTGACAACTTTGACAACTTTTGCAACTTTTTCTCTTCGAGAGATCTTCAATCCGTCTTCAACATAAGATCTGCAACACAAACACAAGAGGGAAAAGTTATTTGTTTTTAGTGAATGGGGGTTTTCCTTGGTCAAACCCTATTTGGGTAATTAAACCTTGAATTGAAATAATGAAACATGAAAGGAATGATGAATGAACAAGTGCTATGTTGCAACTCACCAAACCCTTGAATAAACCTTTGGAATGTTGATCTTGCTCTTGCATGAAATTGTTTCAATGGATGTGGATCTTGATGCTTGAAATATGACTTGAATGTTTGATTGAATCTTTGAAACCTACATCACAATGTTAGCTCCAAAAACATGCATGATTGCTAAAGACTTTGACATGATGCTTGAGATCTTGATTGTTGCAATAAATCGCTGATAAATCTGCTCTTGAATGCCCTTGATCATAATCTTTTCTCTAGGAATGCTTTCATGAAAACTCTTAGCTTCTTGAAAAATCTAGATGTTGAAATGATAAAATAACCTTGTATTTATAGGTATGTATCATTAATTTCCCAAAAATTAATCACAAGCTGACATTGAAATTTGAATTCAAGGACATTAAAATACTGCCAAAAACATATTTTAAATTTAGGTTCAAAGGCCTAGGGGGGACCCATTCGCCAGTGCCAAATCCCTACTCTTGGAACACACGTTGCTCAAGGTAAAGTATTATGTGTTGGCATTAATTGTTGTTGGGTTTCCCCTTCGGAAAATGTAATTTATTAGGCTTGTAGATGTAAAATAGGGCTGATTAAGGCATAATTAAGTCCAATTTAATTGAGGGGACCCAAACAAAGTGTGAAAATGTAAAGGAGTACATTTTCCTACACTACAACAACAATAAACTAAATAGACCAAAAAAAATTTGTCAATTGCCCATGAGCTAAAGAAAGCTAACATTATACAAAGACAAATTAAACTCTGAGAATATTTCTTAAGCCCCTACATAACCAACCACCTACATGTAAACTATATGAGAATCTCAGATCAATCTTTAAGGATCAATTACAAGGTATACAAGTTACTCTTATAGAACTACATAATTGGAGTGGAGTGTTTGCGGCTTAGAGAATACAATGCAAAGATGACATGTATGTGGATGGAGATCATAGTGCAAAGCTATGTGGAAGACAAAAGTCAACATTAGAGCTCATACAACATCCAACAAAGGTCTAATCACATATGTGATAATGCAACATAATGTAGGCAACAAGTGTTAGTCAAGACTTGTGCAAAACACGTCTAATAGGTTGTGCTCAAGAACTCCTATGCAAGGTGCACACAATAAAAGGTTACACATAAAGATGTGTAAGAACCAAAAGTGCAAGGTGTGTGCCCGCCACCTACCCAAAATTAATACAAACACAACACATTGACAAAGATGTGCAACAAATTAAAACAAAGAAAATAAACACACATAAGAAATAAATTTTTGATATGCTAAAATTCCTCAATCCATAAAATGCTTATGCATCACAAAATCTACTTGGAAATGTCTTTTTTACTGATTTATAAGAAATGTTCATGAACATTTCATTAATTACACTGAAGGCGTGTCCTATATGAGCTTTCAGAGCTCATTTTGCCTATCAACGGTGGAAAACGAAGGATAGGGCTTGGTTGATAGTAAAATGAATCTTAGTCGTCCATCATTTTTCGCCATTTGTCAGTTGTTTTTCCGCTTCCATAAAACCTTGCTCGCTGGTATTGATTTTTTTACTTCTCTGTTTTTTTACGAGCTACAAAAAATACGGTTGCGTTGAGGATTTAAGAGCATATATATTAAAATGAAGACTGGCCAAGATCCTAATAATAATCACATTTAGGTTTCAACTTTTCCCGTAGTTAATTACATATTTGCATAATTAATATGATGGTATAATAATATTAAAATCGTAAATAAAAGCTAACCGAATTAAAATCATGAATTATTATTATAATAATAATATTACAATCGTGTAAAGTTTCCACGAGGGTTTTAGAGTATGTTTATTTAAATGAAAATTACCGTCAAGATCCTAATAATCAGCACATTTAGGTTTTAAAATAAAATGGAAATTACTCCAAAGATCCTAATAATGAACAAATTTAGGTTTTAAAATTACAGCATAATTAATAATGTATATTTTAGGTTTTAAAATTTCTACATCCTTTACCCTACATAGTTAAGTATAAATTAGCATAATTAATATAGTATATTTATTAAAATGGAAATTACGCCCTAATAATGAGCACATTTAGGTTTTAACATTACGACATCCTTTCCTTTATAAAATATAATAAATAATAAATTTTAAATATATAATAAATAATTTGGTTTTTAATATATAATGCTATATTATATAACAATATAATAGTTAATACAATAGTTAATAATAGATAATCTAATAATATAATAATAAATACATAAAATAATGACAAACAATAAATATTTATATAATAATATAATATCTAATACATAAAATTTTAAAAAATACATAATAATATTATTCTATAATAAAAAAAAAAATTAAAATGAATACTAATATTAAAATCATTTTCTAAATGATCTATTAAATGATCTCATTTACTACACAAATGTGTGAAAAAACAAACCATTTTTTCCCTAATTCACCTTCCACACCTCTTCGGCATACCCATTGCACAAGGTGCCATTGCTAGTTATATTTTAATCAATAAAAAAATAAAATTGATATCTCTATTCTGAGAGAGTGTATATAGAACGATCATGCCTTTCACCTTTATAGACTTAAAGCTAAACCTTTCAAGTCAAACTCTGTGTCTCACCGAATCAACCCAACCTTAGATACATCTATGCATTATGTTCTTTGTATTGATTTGTTTTAAGAATATTTTACTGTTTTCTCCATAGTACACATTCCATACTTTTCTTCACTACTTTGTACATAAATATTTGTTGTAAGATAGTCTCTTCATATGACAAGGTAGGAAATGCTTTCATATTTAACTTTTTAATAATCACCTCCTTTTTTGTATTTTAATGAAAAGCATAAAAATTCATAGATGCCATACTCTCTATTATGAGAAGAACAGACCTATCGCATTCTCAAGTTGCCCTTTTCTTTTACAGCATCATCTTTTTATAATATTCAAAAAATATTAATTTGTGGTGAGGAGAAGACAAGATTTTAACATCAAACAAAGGTGACACACATTCACATTATTCTAACTTGCATAATAATGATAAAGGATGAATCTAGTGCACCCACCATAATATGTGGTAGGCCTTTCTTTCATAGCCATCATTCCATCACCATCATTTGATGGCCGGCTCTTGTCAAAGTAATTTCTACGAGCACCCAATGACACCTAGTTCTTTATCTGCTAATAAAACAAGAACCCATAGATTTATCCAGCATAGCTTATTTTACTATTATGTTCTACATCCAATAATCATGGTGGTCCATGATTTATTCAACATAGCTTATCCCATTATTATGACCTGCACCTATCCATGATGGTGATGTATGATTATTGTCAACACATTCTATAACCTTTTCCTATGCTATGTATAGCTGCCTCTCAAGTAGTGTGATGTGACAGGATTTCTTTTTTCAAATCTTTGGTGATGGGTTATGGCCGTACATGTGATCTGGTCCACAAAAGAATGAAATCACCTACTTTGAATGCGTCTTCAATAGCACATCACAAGTTCTTTCATATTTTAAAAGTGCCAATAGAGTCTCACTAAAATATAGCTTTGATAACGAAACCCAGTGCAACTTATTCTACAATCATTCAATTTTCAAAGATTGACCACTTACTATTTCTAGTCCTTGTTCTACAACCGACCTAAGCCTGTCACCAACCCCAACTTTAATATTCTAAATTCAAAGCCTTGACTAAAATCCCAATTCCAATCCTGTTATCCACAGCTCACATGAACGGTTGATAGGAAAACACTTGGCGCTAAGTTCCAATCTTGTGGACATTTTTCTTCCACATAAAAGTACGAACTCTGGTTGCCATATACTATTACGTGAACCATATTCAAAGTTTTTTCAGCAAGCACGCATTGTTTCCAAATCAAATGATCCTGTCCCTTGCCCTTTTGTTTGTATAACCCATCACTAAACAAAATATTGGCCATCATCCTAATCATATCTAAAGCCCAGATTCTGATAATGACTTGTCCTAGACCAGCACTAATTGATCAGATAGGCAGAACTTTTGCACTCAACCGATCAAGATCTATTTTACCTTTTTTAGACACCAAAATGGTATTTAGTCTTCTCTATACTTTTAAATTAAGGTCTTTACGACCTTAGGTATCAAATGATAAACATAACACCAGTAGCTCTCTTCTTAGGTATCAAATGATATATTATGACAACAGTAGGCTCTTTTCGTAGGTATCAAATGATATATTATAACAGTATCTCTTTTCTCATGCAACAAACAAAATGTGGGATCTTTCTATTAATTTGAATAATAGAAACCTTAATATAAGATATAATAGAATACCTCCAAGTGTTCCTTAGAAGATTGAATTTATACAGACACATTTTTACAAACAAACAACTTCCACTTTACCATCCTTCCTCCTGTTCTGGATCCCAACACAACTCTCTTTAGCTCTCCTTTTGGTAAGCACGTGACCAAACTTTATTGGGTACAACTCTAATCCTGGGTCTGATTTTAGACCCTTCACACTGTAAGCTTTACAGTTGCAACGTCAACAGTGTTGAGATCAACCTCACCTCTTGCTCCTGCTGATACAGTTACAGCCAAAACAATAAACGAAACAGCCTTCTTGAAGCATGTATGATCCAATCACCACACAATAATAGTAGGTAAAATACAGATGAAGCTTTGTAGATGTTACATTTTGTATAGTAGTAATCTACATATTAAAATCAGTTGAAAAAGTGAATTCAATGAATAATATAATTGGAGGGGAAAATTATTGTATTGTCTAGAATCCTTCAACTCTAGTGGGCTGCTGTCTTGGAGAAGCAGTTTCCTTGCATTGTTTGATAAGAACTTCCTCCAGCGCAAAAGTTGATGCACATGTTCTGGATGGCACAACAAGGGGTTTCAGAGGTCTCAATGGGCTCAGTGCGATATCTGATGCCGTGTGTGAAGGGGATGAGGTTATCAATTTATTTAAGCTGGGGGATCTAGATATGGATTGCTCTGACATGCATGCTGGTGTTGAGTCTCTGGTTACTATTAGGGGTTGAGATTGAAATAGACGAGTGGGCACTGACACCGATGAAGTCCTTGGTGGAGATGATGCTAATTGTTTGGAAAATTGCTGTGTACTTTCATTCTTGGGGCTTGTTGGCTCTTTCAGAGGAAACTTGGACGAGTATTTTATGTCTTGAACTGATTTTAGCACTTCCACTGCTACTCTCATTGTGGGCCTCTCACATGGCTCCTTCTGTAAACACTTGAGGGCCAGGTCTGCCACTATCTTTGCTGCTTTCCCTGAGAATCGACCTTTCAACTTTGGATCCATGATTAGAGAGAGTCTGAATTCATCAGTGAGGTAGAGCTTTGTCCATTTGACCAGGTTCCTCTCCTCCTTTGGATAAGAATTTCCCATGTTCTGGCGTCCAGTCAATAATTCCAGAAGAACTATCCCAAAACTCCAAACATTACTCTTGGGTGTCAACAATCCTCGTGTCAAAGTTTCAGGTGCGAGATATGCCATTGCCTGAAAACACATCCTTTAGAT
Source organism: Sequoia sempervirens (assembly GCA_007258455.2). Taxonomy (NCBI): domain Eukaryota; kingdom Viridiplantae; phylum Streptophyta; class Pinopsida; order Cupressales; family Cupressaceae; genus Sequoia; species Sequoia sempervirens. The sequence continues at coordinate 95,142 of VDFB02353443.1, forward strand.
CATTACCCTCAAGCATAAAAAGATGATTAAAATAAGTTGCACAAGAATGTCAAGTAAACATATATGGCAGTTAGAATGCAACGAACATAGCAGGTTAACTTTGTAAACACAAAAGGTTATTTTTGGAAAATCAGCTACAAATATGAGACAAGTAGGATTCATAGGGTGTTCATAACTTCACAATGTAGTTTCCACAATCCATAATGTTTATTGCTAAGTGATTTCTGGATTCGATTGTGTGCGAATTTTTTGCATCAATGTGTTGGATCACACTCCATGATCCATCATCGGGATGAAAGCAGAGAGCAGAAGGAGAAAAAATTCGCACACCATCCAATCCAGAAATCATTTAGCAATAAATGTAAATAATTTTTCGATTCAAAAAGATCCAATATATTCCTTTATTTTCAATGCAGTTTAACATGCAATTATCATAGCAGGTTAACTTCATAAAAGCAAGAGAGATTAGCTTTGAAAAATCAGCTACCTATCCTTGATAGGTAGGATTTATAGGGTGTCCATAAATTCACGTTCTATATAATTTTCTGAATCAGAAAGATCCAATAACTTTCTTTATTTGCAATAAAGTTTCCAATGATTGTTTGAACATCTATTTTTCTTGATATTGGATAATCATCCACTATTCTTCTCAGAAATTTTAAGAAGATAGTTATACAAGTACAATTCAAACTGTGATAATGTGATTGATAGGATTTAGTTAGACTCTGGGGTTTAGCTTAGTTAGAATGTTTGTGGCGATTAGCTGGAATCCAGGGAGCTTACTGCGCATTCACTCTAAGCAGATGCAATAGCCCAGTATTTTTTATTCTTTGACAATGTAAGCAAGCATCTTGAAATTTTACAACAATAATGGTTTTTTTTAAATGAAAATAATAATTCAGATTGAAGAGTTGGTGCATACCGTGGAAGAACTACTGACAGAATCCATCTCCTGAGTGTAGCTAGCAAAACCATAATCAGTAAGCTTTGCACTGAAATCTTTGTCAATCTGAATGTTTGCAGCCTTAAAATCACTGTACATCGCCTGTGCACAAGAAGTGAATCTCCTATGAGATTTGCTAAAGATAAGATTGGTGTAAAGGTAAAGTACAGAAAAGATCCAGTATACAGAAAAAGGAGAAGCATACCTGGAAAGGTCCTTCTTCATGCAAGTAAGCAAGTCCTTGAGCTGCACCAAGAGCAATTCTCATCCTTGTACACCAATCAATAGGTAGCCCGTTAGCTCTACCATAAAGAAGTTGATCCAGGCTTCCATGTGGGAGCATTTCATAAATCAACATACGTTCACAAGCATTTTGCCGGGCATGGAAACCAATTAATTTGCATAAGTTTTGATGTTGTAGCAAAGCTATTGTGTTGACATCATTAATAAACTCCTTATGGGTCTGCAAGCCATTATTAACATACCAAAATTCAATCAAGAAATCACTCAAACAACAAATCAATAGAACCAACTCAAAGCATTTTTTTCAAATTAAACTAATAATTTAACAGCATAATTCTTAGAAAGGCTGTGAAAAAAGTGGAAAACATGCCATTACACTTCAGCCTTAGACAATGTTAAAATTGTTATGATCGCAATCACTTGGATGCAAAAGAAAAAAATTGGCGACTAAATCAGGTAAAATTTCCAAACCAACATCTGTCTCCCTATTTAACATGAGAACCTGCTGTAGCTGTTATCATTACAGCAATGACAATATGATTCACTTAAAGCAATGCACACATAGAATAATCAGACACCACAATATTAACACAGAATTGTCACTTGTAAGTTGTATGGTATACAAGTGACAAGTCATCAAATTGTATGTTCAAATTGTTGTCTTGCTCCATTAAGTATCCCAACAGCTTGGGACTTAAGTAAGAGAGCTTTTGGAATTAACCATGTAAACTTTTTCTCATCCTCATGGTGGATCAGTGAGTGTGATCCAAAATGTTCATGCAAAACAAGTTTACACGGTTATTTCCAAAAATTCTCTTACTTGTCTTCATGGACTGTGGAAAAAGCATGAATACAATTAAGAACTTGTTATTGATAGAATGCCAAGGGGCAGAACATTAAACGAACAAATCCATTCCATGCAACACAATTTATAAAGATACCCTCAGAACACAGGGAGTATTAATTACCTGAGAAGCAGCAAGAAAACGAGTAATTGCCACATCAATCATCTGTCCTGATAACTCATCTCTAATAGAAGCTCTGTACACCAGAGATGCCTGACCTTCATAAAAACAGCACTCTTGTGAAAAATTATTGCAAGCACTGGAAAGTTCTTCATACGTGAATAAACGAAGACTTGATATATCCTTTGGGGGTGGAAGAGGCATTGGTTCAGAATTTGGGACAAGCCCAGAGCTCTTGAAGTTGCTGCTGCCTTTAAGGCTTCCAAATTTCTTAAGACCTGTGCCCAAAGATGCAGAGTTCAAAGGTGATGAGCATGAGGCTGTTTCACGGGCAGTGTTGCGCACTGTACAGCTATTTTCATGAAGGGAGGTAGGGGATGGAAGAGGGACTGGTTGGCCACAAAATTTTCTGTCTTGCATTACAGGACCAGATATTGGGCTCACTGGTCCAGACTGAGAAGAGCCCCTATTGGGTTGTACTGCTTCAGATACTGAAAGTGCTCGCTTTGTACCAAGTGGAGGAGGAGACACTCTCTGTAGTTTCTCTTCTTCATGCTCCAATTTTCCATATATTTCCTTATGGGAATCTTGTTCTGTCCTACTGAAGCTAGATGGTGCAGATAAAGCTCTGGGGCTGGGCCTATTGTTGATCAGCCAGTTAACATGCTGTACTGTTCTCACTTTTCTCCTGAAACTTGGAGGGCCAGAATGAGGTCCCCCATTATGGCTTTGAGCTTCTTGTGAATCAGCCCCACTACCTCGAGCAGGCTCTGGCAAAAGTACCGGCTTGTTGTCATAGAGATTCACTGTTCTGTCGCTTCTAACCACACTTTGTTCAGCCTGTTTCTTTTTATTTCTCTGGCCCATGAAGCACCCCATTGCAGACACAGAAAAAACCTATTTAACCCAACAAATAGTTCTGCACTTCAAAAATCCCAATCACAACTAGCAGCTACTGTCCCTAATAAGCATATCGCAATGGGCTAATTCAGTGCATATATCCGTCATAAACTCAAGGAATTGGCTAAGCCTGCAGCACAGAGAATCAAGGGGCCATTTAAGCTGATTAGAAAATGTTTATCTCATAGTCAGCAGAATCAGGTCCATTGTTCTAAACACGTTATTAAGCAATATCCACATGATAACCCCATCACTAAAAAATTCTATGATTACAGCATACAAATACAATAATTTTAGAGAGACTGGTCACAATAAACAACATAAATTCTGAACTAATTATGTATGTCTTATATACACTTACTATTTCAATATACTTTATTTGATGGTCTGTTATATTCTAGAAAGCCATTATGCACAATCTGAAATTTCCATGGGCATGTAATTAAAGCCATAGAATCACTCGGTTTTGAAGTTTCGAATACAATCCATCCAATTTCACCAGATATGGCTCAAATTTCAGAAACACAAATAAATTGAATATACCACATATATAGCTGACAGAATCTGAGTGCCTCATAAGGTAGAAATCATCGATAAGTTGTCTGAGACTCTAAAGTTCGAGATAGACAAGTTTTTCAACGCATGTATATTAGGATATGAGGCCTTGTGTTCAGTACATGCATTTTCAGCATGAGGGCTTCAAGATCAAAGATCCAATAGAATTTTATAGCAAAATCGGCTGAGAAACCGGCACAACAACCATTGGGAAAAAATTTAAGCACGTATTTTACACTCTTACCATCTAATTTCACAATATGCACTGCAAATTTAAAAACATCATATATTATGTGCATAGATTACATAAATGAAGGACTCTCAATACCCGGGAAACTCGTCAAGTGTCATCCAAAGCTTGGGTAAGCTGATTTTTCAGGCAGTGCAAGCCCTGGGCATTGCGACTTTGAAAACAATCTATGCATTTCGATCAGATGAATTTGAATATCACAGACATATCAGAAATTTAAGAGCGAGGTATAGCAACCAAATTTATCATGATCATCTCATTTCCATAGACATTTGAGGCAAAGCCGATACATCTAATTTCATCAATTGGATGTCAAATCACATGTACAACAGAGACTAACCAAGCAATCAAACAGGAGGCATCACGACATTGGATGTTTTTTAAGTGGATATTAGAGACACATTCCAAACGATTTCGTTATATGGGTTTCATTTCCAGAGCCATGTGAGACAAAATCCACTAAACAAATTTCATCAAATGATAGACATATCACAAATTGCAGACACCAAAACCAGTGACTATTCTTCAAACTGGGGTTTTGGGCACATTCCAGTCAATTCCACGAGATGGGTTTCATTTCTAGAGACATCTGACGCAAAACCCGCCCGTGCACTTTTATCAAATGAGCGCCAAATCGCAGAAATACAACAAATTAAAGGCAAACAGCCATTGGGTGTTCTTTAAACGGGGGTTTAGGCACAATCCCACCAATTCCATCAGATGGGTTTCATTGGATTAAAAACCCAAGCAGTAAACCGGGCAAAAAATGCAAGAAAACATCAATGTTATGTCATCCTTAGCATGAATCCTCTATTAAACACAACCCTGAAAGAAAAAAAACCAGGTTTCCCTGTGAGCTTCGGAAGCCATAACAATAGAGAATAGATATTTATGTAAACTCACCTGCAGTTGCACCGTATATCCCTGATCCTTGTCCTACTGCAACAAAATTCTCTCCTTTATTGTACTAAATACCCAGAAATACTGAGAGAAAACGGCAGAGCGTGCTCGCCGTTTTAAGACAGGAGGAAATAGACTAACCCTCAAGCCAAGGCATGCCAAGCACGTGGAAAAGCATTAATAACAACATTATATCAAACAATGGGTAAAATGCAATCCATTGATTCTTCTTCGCGTTCAAAACTTGCAATTTTTCCTGATCAAAGTCAATACAATCGGTCGGTGATGAATGCAATTCATTGATCATCTGATCTTCAAAGTTGTGAAGAAATTGAATGAATGGAGAAGATGAAGAACGAGTCAAATGGCAATGCAATGCATTGCTTTGCATTGAAGAAGATCCAAAGAAAGAGTCACACACAACACAACAAACAATTTTCCTCAGTCAAAGAAAGGAAAAAGCTGCCCCTGCTGCTTGGCTTGATTTACTAACTAAAGCAATCACCTCACACATCCCATTATTAATTTTTTTTTGAAAAACACTGCCACTTCTGAGTCTTTGGTCAAACTTGTCATATTATTCTATTCTCAAAAACATTGTGACCAACATAAAGACACCCTCTTCCATGGATATTTTTATTATGTGGCATTATGCGGATGTGTACCCACCCATCATGTCATTTTATGTCCTTGTTCTTTCCTTGGTGGCCCCTGGCCCTCTGGAAGGTTAATTTTTTTATTTAACATCGAATTTTGTTAGTCTCATCTTTGGAGAAGAGGTGACCGGCCTATAACAGGAAGCAGCCAGGGATATAGGGAGTAATGGACTCTTGAACAAAAACAAATCTGGTTAAGGGAACTTTCATTATGACTAGTATGAGTCTTTAGCTTGACTTCATTTGTGATGTATCATAATTTTTAAAGTGTACAAGCAATTTAAACAACTATATTTGATTTGAGTGAAAGGGCATTTTTTTTAATAAATATATAAGAGGAAGATTATTTTGTGAATATAATTTGTTTTATAATAAGATAGTTTAATTTGATTTCTTTCTAATAGTGGAGTCTTTTATTTGTATAATTTAAAGTTTTCAATTAAAATCTTTATTTTTTATATTTGTTGAAAGGTTATGTTAAAGGATCTACTTTCTATAAGATGGTCTTAAGATCTAGATACTCTTTATAGATAATAAAGTCTAACTCTACTCTTTTATTTGTTTAAACTACAACCACTACACAATTTGTAGAGAAATCTTAAGGTGAGAACCTCCTACTTACAAAGTTTTGATAGACACTCCTTGAGGTCAAACTATACACTCTCCTTTCTAAACGATGAACCTTCTTGAGGTCAAACCATATACTTTCCTTTATGAAGGACGAACTTCATAGCTCTTTCTATGATGGGACCTCAGGTTCAATGTCAAAGACCCAACTATCCAAAGCCCTACTATTTATAGTGCCAACAAGGGCCCACCACTATAGAAAGGCTCGACAATGCATTGACAAGCCAACTTTTATTATGTTATTATATAATATCATGATATAATTGTATTATGAATAGTATGGTGAAACTAACAACAACACTAAGACCCCACCCTAACAAATAACCTATTGACCTCTCCTCTCGAATATATTTATTGAATGCCTAATTGTTGAAGCCAAAGAGAACCTAAGGATGATTGAACTCACTTTGTGGAAGGCATAAAGATCCAAGACCCAAAAGGAAGGAGCTAAAGGACCCACCCCAAACAATCCTCACCTAATCTATAAAACATAACCTTTATATGTCTTATACTCACTAGTACTCATATTGTGTTTTTAATGCAATTAAGTCCTTAAGAATAAAGGTTGCATGCCGCTATAAATAGTAAATGCCTCTAAAAATAGAAAATCCCACATGACCTATTGATGGTGGTTTTAGTACAACCAACTTTGAGTAACAATAGTTCACTACTCCTCTTGAAAAGTAGGGGTTTCTACTCCAAGGTTCCTTCATAGCTAGGTCTTGATTGTGATGGGTAGCTTAGTGGTCTATGTAGTCTATTTAAACAAGGGGTCCTTTGTAATATAGACTTTCAACAAATATACACTTAAAACATGCAAGATCAAATAAAATGTGTGATTGTCTTTAATGTATTAATTACAACCTTTAGGAGTTTAGATTAGTTTCATTTTATCTAATGTTACATCAACTTCTAGTAGATTTAAACATTCATTTTTTGATCTTAAAGTATTTAGAACTATCTAATATTGGATCAAACAAACAATAAATAATTAAGGTGAGAAACTAAGTATAAATTAACTTTAATAGATAATTTGATAAATATTCTATTTGATCCATCAATTTTGAAAGGTTAAGCAAAATTAACAAAACCAATATTATAATAATTGGTATTCACACAATCACTTATAATATTGATGCAATCGCGAAGGGGAAAATGAAATATCAAAATCTTCAAGCCACATCAAATCAACTCACCATGTTACATATGCAAATTTGAGACAAGACTCTATTCAATTCTAGCAATAAAGGTTCTAGTGATTTCACTAACTTATTCAATTCATATAGATAAAATAAACATACCATCACCAATGATCAAGAACTCATCTTCAAGCATTAGGCACAATCCTTTGATATTATATTGATTAATTATGAAATTGTAGTAGAAAAGTTCATACTAAAAATGTATTTATTTTTGCATTCCAAAATGATTTCTGATGATTAAAATGTTTCATAAAGGAAAAATATATAAGAACTGTACATTTCATAACTTATGAATCTAAAAACGGTCTTCTTGGAGTTCAACTTGGACAATCAACCCCAACTAAAAATAAACTGAAACTAAATTAAAACTAACTAAAAGCTAACTATGCAACTATATATCTATTGGAAACTCAGTGCCACATCAACAATTTGTCGATTTGGACGCTGATTTATTACAAATTATTTCAAAAGAATAAATCTTTTGATATTACATCATTTAAAGATAAGGAAACTCTCCAAAAAAGAAATAATGAATTCATTTAAGTCGTTCATACTGGGTCCCTTATGATATTGCAAATTTAACCTTTGCAAGAAGGTGGAATTTTTGAGCTTTTCCTATAACTCATCAAGGGTCGCCAACTCTTCCTTGAAGCTCTAAATATTCGCCTTTCACTGCATCATTTGGTCAATAGATCCTGTAGACACCTGACCATACAAAGACCCCTCAAACTCAACAATCATCTTTGTCAGAGAGATCGTTGAGGATAGAATTTCCCAAAACATGCAACCCAAATTTTCCACAAATCGCTCTATCTTGACCATAAACTGATCAACTAGTCCTTTATTTCTGCTCAACTTGTCTTTACACTTCTTCAAAACTTTAACCCTTAATTGTTTAGCCTTCAACCATTCCTTTAGTTTGTCATGGTCGAATTCTTTGATCACAACTGCTTTTATTAACTCCTCTATAGATGCAACTTTTATTTTTTGCAAAATTGGGATATAATCATCTTGCGCCAACAAATCTTTATTTATTTTTGACTCAGTTTCATGAGCTTGACAAGTTTCATCACTAATGTAGTGATATGTCTTTACTTATTTCTTTAAAGCTCTACTTGCCAATTCCTATAGGTTGTCCCTCCATTCTTTTGCAACAAAAATGAGACCTTCAAGGTTTGGATGTTGGGCATCCTTATTTAATGTAGTGAGTAGAATTATCCAGTAGATACAATTGAATCGATTGGACTGATTGAATGGTTGACATATGTTGTTAGCTAAGATACTTGTGCTTTGATCTCTTCTTTCATATTTTTTTTCCTTTTGCATCTTGTTGAGGGTGACAGACAACCATTTGCAAAGACTTATTTTCTTCCTCTCTTGTTTGAGCTCCTAAGTTTAGTTGATGTATTTGATATTCCTCAGGCAACATATTTGATTCAAACTTTTCCACCTTGGGGATAACATTTTTTTCTATTATGTTTCCTTGTTCATCCATAGTGGTGGTGGACAACCTTCTTTATATTTTCTTTCTTCTTGTTGATGCTTGGAAGGCCTCAACAAGGATAGTAGAGTCTTCCTCCTCTTCTTGGGCATATGCCCTCTTCCTCTTCTGAATAGTATGGTTTGACCTTACTAGGAGGGTAGAAGTCACTTCTTGTTGAGGAGAAGGGATGACCTTTGTGTCATGTGAATCTTGAGAGTCTTCATGTTCACCTTCAAGTTCTTCTCTTTCTTGCTCATCTTCTTCCCTTCCATGATCTTCCTATTATATATCTATTTAAAACTTCCTCTTCTTCAATTGGTTGATCTTTATGCTTAGGAGTGGAGGAACATGGGTTTCATGTGGAGGTGAAGGAGGAGGAGAAGGTATGGATAAATCATGAGGCAAAGAAGGAGGAGAAGGGATGGATGGAACATGAGGCAAAGGAGGAGTAGGAATATGACGAGGAGGTATTTAAGTTGATAAAGGAGGAGAATGAATGGTCTCTTGTGATGGAGGAGAAGGTGGTGGAGATGGAATCTAGGAGACTCATGGGGAGGAGATGAAGAAGAATAGGCAACATAGAAGAGAATGGAGGTTGGAAGGAGCCTAAGAGACTTGTGTTTTCTTCCTCCTTTAAAAAGGAAAATCTTCTTCGCTAGTCTCTATGACTATGCTCTCTTCTCTTCCTTTGCTCTTTGATCATGTTGTTAAGGATGTTACCTTTCCTTTTGCAACTATGGTAGTGGAGGGCTCTCCAACCTTCTCAGTTCCCTTCTTTTGAGGCTTAGGTCATGGAAAATCCATCATGGGAAAAGGGGATTCTAGCCATCGCTTTGAACATAATGATATTGGTTTCTTTGACCTCTATTTTTGTATCTTCTTTTATAGAGAAATTCACATTGTGGATAGGTTGGTTGTATATCCCTTATCTAATGTAAATTGGATCTATCCCCTTCTCATTTTCCTTTAAATCCTTGGGCACATTGCAACTCTTGATCATATCTATTATCAATCTATAATAGTCCTTCATTTTGACCTAATATTCCTCTTTAAAATTGTACCACTAGTCCTCCAAGGTAAGTTTGTGCTTGTAGAATGAGCCAATTACCTTGTTATTTTCCCAATTGGCTCAAATTTAGTCATGGGGTCATTTTACAAGTTCATTATTAACAAAGCCATCTTAGTCTCTATAGTCTTAATAGTTTGCATGTTAGCACAAGAATATATTGATGGGGAAGAAGTATCTTGACTTGTGTTTCCCTACAATTATCTTGTGGATTTCAATTACTTGTTTGCATAGTTCTAATAAGATCAACCTATCACTTGGGTACCTTGGTAGTCTGAGAGGATCCCTTCCACCCTAATATAAGTGAAGGTTTTGAATTCAATGTGCCAATTTTTAATTCAGTTATTGCCTCTAGGGAGATCCTTTTTATAAAATAATTTTGTAACCCTCTAATAATTGCATAGATGAAAAAATCATTTACTATACAATAATTCTTGTTGTTGGCACCCATTTCCAACAATGGGTAGTATTCATATACTTTTGTTTCTCCTAGATGGAGGGATCCTATCATTATCAACCCAAGGAATGTTTCATGATATGCAAGTAGATATAATAAATAAGAGGTCATGCAAAATTTGGTGCTTTTTAACACATCCTTCAATTGGTCATATAATGTGTTGTTAATGATAATGGCCTGATCTATTTTCTTATTAGATGCAACTATTAGGATGTAGTAACAAATCTAGGGATGAAAGTCTCTACCATAGGGACAATAATAAACTCTATTCAAAAGTGTGATTTGGTCTTTGGCATCTTCCTTCAATTCACTTCTATGTTATACCTTGGCCCTTTTGAGTGCCAACTTCCTAGGGTTGAGCAACAGTTGGGTGTTGATGAAGTTAAGGCAGCTCACATTGTGTTTCTCAAAATAAGCTAATACCTTTTTAATGTCAATTTCTTCATATTTTGGGAAGGTAGGGATCCAAAATACCCTTTCAATCATGTATGGGCTGATATCCAATACCACATCCCTAGATGGTCTTATTATTTTCCTCTACCTATGATCATAGTATTGAGTAGATGTCAATACTAATTCAGGGGATTGCACTAAAATTGGGAATGTTGTTGCCTCTACCAGTCTTAATTTTTCCAAGGAGGTGGCCATTGTTCTACTATATTCTTCATTGTGAACCCTCCTAAAAAAAATCATTCATGTCCACATACCCCAAATCAATGCCTCCAATGTCCATGTATAAGAAGAATATCTTGAAAGGTGGATGGTATCTCTTGTATTGATACTTCATCTTGAAACCTTCTCCCACATTCAAAATATCATCTATCAGAAGATGGAAAAGCCCAAATCTATATTGAAAACCAGGAGAACATCCCTATCGGGTCCTAAAGCTAGGCAATTTTATGTCTTGTTGTAAATCGAAATCTTTAAATTAATACTTAACCAAAATTCCATATTGGCGGGGATGGGGCTTCGGGAATGTCTATAAATGCTTTATAAAAGGCTTATTATCTTGACCAAAATCATCCCAAACACCAAAATTTGGAAGATATGTCAAAATTTACTTGGGGTATTAGTTGTCAAAATCAGAGATGTCATCTAGCATTTAAGCAAAACAATCGTAATCAATAATAAATATTCCCAATAAGCGAAACCAGTAAGGATTGGTTATTTTAACTTTCAAATTCGATAATCGGGGATTGCGAATGACCCTTGTCTTTTGAAGAATATTTCGTTAATTGATAGAGGGTATGTCTAATATCCCATTCCTAAAAGGTTCAAATGATGTTTGATGAATTAGGGAAAGGATCTAGTATTTGAGCATGTTTCAATAGTTGTGATGGCATTTGTTTATAAAATGTTCTATATTTTTAACAATATTGGACCAATAGTTGTGACTTTAAAGTTATTAGTGTTGATGATGACTACCTATAATTAAATGAAATGTATTCCGTAGATCTAAAAAGCAATCGATCATGTGATGCCACATCAACACCCAATAAAACATGATGTAGATGCACAAGTATTGGTCTCATTTTTTTTTGGGCTTTTTTGGACACCTTGAAAAAAAGCATGCTGATGTGACATCATATTTGATGATGTGGCCCTAAAACCTTAGTTATAAATAGGGGACTTGTCAAGTAAGCTACTATAAAAAATTGGGAGTGATTTGGAATTTTCACGTAGGATTTTGAGAAGTGCGAAGTTAGGGTGCTCAACTATTTGGTCCTCTCCCCTAATTTCTAAGAGTCAAAGATTGGAGAAGTACTCTACAATTTAAGTTAACTTTCAATAATGATTAAGGATTACTCCTAAAGTCCGATGACCAAAAAGTCTTAATGAATTTTGAATCAGTGAAATGTGATGTCATCAATATTCAAGAGTCGACAACGGGGTTTAAGCTTTTCCTAATCTTTCAAATAAACATTAGAGGATGTTCCTAACATCTAATGACTGAAAGGTTTAGTGAAATTTTGAAATGTGAAGTGTGAGTCATCGGGTGTTAGGGGTTAGTTAGATTCTTTTCAAAATGAGGACCGAAGGGCATACTAGGACTTGATGAGGTGTGATGATGACATTATAAACAACCTTGATCATCATGCTAGGGAGAAACAAGATTTGACAATGAGAAAAAATGAAAAAGAAAACAACAAAGAAAGAAACCAAGGAAAGAAGAACATGGAAAACAACCAAGACGAAAGTAAAAATAACGACAAAATTGAGCCAAATCAAAACAAAAGGGCAACACTCACAATGAAAAAACACAATAAAACCAAAAAATACCACTAAATTGAATGGAATTTTGAAACTTACCCAAGAATTATACGAAAGAAAAATGACAATGAGCACATACCCCACCGAAATGAAAGCACACCAACAAGAGGATAATAGACCATAAGCACACACAGAATGAACAAGGACTCCTGAGATAAATGAGAACACCATCAACTTGTGAAAGTATAGTTTCTTATGAGATAGCTCTTAATGAGAATTTATAGAGCACACAAAGAGCTTTGAAATTGTAATGTTTAAATGATACCCAAAACCATGCAATTATCCCATATAAACCAATTTAATCAACCCATTAAAGCACTGATAATATGGAGAGAGGTAATTAAATTCTTTATCAGGTGGGAAAAATGAGATGCCAAGATGTCATTGTCATCGAGCATTAAGATTCAAGGATACCACAAAGAGTATGCCAATGAAGAAAACCCTGATGACCAAAAAATCAATTTGGGAGACAAGGAAATGAAATGTGTTAGGGATTGAGCTCAACAACGATGGTATGCCATCACAAGAAACCCAAAAATTCTGGTGGAACAAAAAAGGAAAAGGAAAAGGGGAAAGGAAAGGATCCAAACCCAACCAAAATAAAGACAAGAGAAGAAAAAGGGACAAAAAGGAAAGAAAAATAAAAGTGGGCCCCCATTTTTCTTGAGAAAAATGGGTGTGAGTGGAAGGCACAACATGAACCAAGTAACAACCCTACCTTTCTATAGTAGCCCTAGGACACCAAGGACACTTCTACTATCTATAGAGCCAAAAATCAACCCCTAATGAGAGAGCCTCTCATTTTCTTTGTTGCCTCATCTCGTTAAAATTGCTCTCTATCTCCTAGGTCCATTATTGGTAGAAAGAAGGAGGTTAAGAAGGAAGTGTCCAGTGTCATTATAGATTATAAAGGGTACCCCACCCTATATATAGATATGGGAATTTCTAACACATTATATAGTGGGAGGCTTACTATGTACAGGGTAAGGTGATCTAAAGTTCCCATTATAGAGAGAGGGTGACCCAAATAAATAAATTCCTTCATACTGGTTGCAATTGAAACACCATACCCCTACCTTATATAGTGATAGTGGCTCTACTCTCTACTCTCAAGACACATAGTTTAGTTATTTTATTTCCTATTGTATCATAATACATTAGATAAATGTTTGAAAATTAAAAGCAAAGGATTCCTCCAAAGGTGAAAGGCTATTGCGAGATACCATTCATGATCCATGGATCTCCAATTAAATGCCTTCAAGTTGATACCTAAAGACTAACTAAGTTTAAAAATATTTTGAATATGAATAGTGTAGGGAAAGTTTTTAATTGTAAATGGTGCATTTTATTGTTATCTTCTATCTTCATTTAGATTTGTTTTTGGTTTCTTATTAAATGGGTAAGAGATAATGAGTTAGAAAGGAAAAAATATTCATTATTAGTGGGGATTGATTTTTTAGGTAGAAAGGGACAAAGGGATTTGGCTTAAACCTCTTACTAGTTTCACTAAACAAAATTTTGATAGTGTGTCAAGGGAAACTTGGGTAGTGAAGGTGCTAATGTGATTCTTCTCTTGGAGTATGGATTTTTCATTCAAGGTAAATCTCTCTTCTCAGTTCATTATAAAAATAATGAATTTGAATAGAAAGGGGTAGTAGCTAAGATAACACTTCATTCTTCTTTAGGGGTCTGGATGTTAGCAATAAAAGGTAACTCCTTAGTAGTGATTAATTTGGGTTTCCTAAAGACTCATACCCAACTTGGAAACTTAGAAGAGATTTGGAGGAAGCTCTTGCCTTATGTTGATCTTTTAAGAATATTTTATTTTCACATTACCATTAGAAAGCAAAATTGCAACAAAAATTTGACCAATTATAAGGAGGAGTAAGATCCTTTGATGACTCTCTTGAACATTCAAATTCTTGGTTGGGGTTAGAAGAGTTCTGAATTAAAAAAAAACCTTAAGTCAACAACTATCTCCAACTAGCCTATCGGTAATTAACAATCACAAGAGCTAGTTGTTGGCCTACCTTTAATATTTTGATCAAATATAGCACTTATACTCTTTGCATTATCTTTGTGGTCACCAATATTTATTTTATAAGGTTGTTTTACTATTTTAACACACCATGTAAGATTTTCAATTGTGTTATTTTTCTATTGTGGTGTTATATTTTATTGTTATGTTGTCCTCTCTTCTCTTTCCCTTTGTGTTCTTGTGACTTTTCTTGCTCCATGGTGTCTCCTAATACCTTATTTTAGTTGATTGCCATTTGTTCTTTCTTATTCTTAACACCACATTCATTTCTTATACTTTAAATCTCACCATAATGGTATTATGTCCTAGTGATTTATCTCCATTATAATATTATATATGGTTTATAGTGGTCAATGTTGTTATGTTTCTATCACCTAGTGTCGTAGTAGCAATCTTGTTGTCACCTTGGCCATTTATAGTGCGATATGATTTGTTTATAATGTCACGCTGGGTCTCCTTAATCATGATGGTTGTATTCATGGTGGTTGTCCTAGGCCCCCTATGGTGATGCATCTTTCTTATGGTAGAGGTGTCTAGTGTGTGATAATGATTAGTTGTCTTGTGGTGCACACCTAGATTACATAGTGTGTTCCATTGATCGATAATGATCATATGAATATGTCATGGTCTATATTGCATATGATGTCATATACCATGATTGTGAAGTTATATATGTTAGTAATTTGCGCCTTTTTAATAGGTTTCTCATTCTTCCATGGTATCATATTAATGTTGATTTCTAAGCGCTTCCAAGTTCCCCTTGCTCAAGGTCGTCTACAACCATCCATTTTTGCATGTGTTTTCTTCCATATGGATGACCCTTATTCAAACTAATTTTAAAATGTTTAACTATCTCATCATTAACTATTCATTCTTACCTAGCTTAATCTAATATTGTAAGCTCATGGGTTATTTTAAATTTGTTCATTTTGGTCAACTTAGTTGGTGGTTGGAAGTCTCTTCACCATTTATGGACTTTTCATTTTTGTCATAGTGGTTGTTGTGTAGGTATGCTATAATAGGGCATGAGCTAAGTGTTCATCTCAAGGCCTTGTGTGTATCCATGAAAAACTTTATCATTTCATATATCCCTTCTTGGTATAAAAAATTCTTTAATGTTAATATGATTTGTTGTTATGTAAAATATAGTTTATTGTGTGGTTTAATTGAAAATGGAGAGGAGGAGATAATCTAGATATTTTCAAGAGAAATACAATGTCATAATGCATGGAAGGAATTAATAGGCTACATGGAGATTAAAGAATGTTGATAAGTGTATTAGACTTTCTTCTCATAAACATGAGGTTAGTACATCTAGGAGAAGTGACACATTTATTTATTTGAGAGATCAATATCAATGCATATAAGATGACTCTATTGACAACCAACTTAGGATTGAAATGATAACACATAAGCATGAATATAACGTGCAAAGAAATATTATGCCTATTGATAGAAGGAATGGGGATAGGTCTAATTATGTTGATATTAAGAGAATGAGAATGATTGATCTTGTATGAGAGCTCAACATGTTGGGTCATACCCTACATCCCCTAAATTTTCACATGGAAATAATGAACTTGACCATGATTTATATTTTCATGATGCTAGTGAACCTACACTATCAAAACGTGATCATTATGTGAGATTGATTGATCAAGAGTTGGATTTGTTAAACATCTCAAACAAAGGAATCAAGAATTGCAATAAAATTTTAAAAGACAACAATCTTAGTTGCATGCCCAAAATTTTAATCAACAAAATCAAAACCCAGTTGGTTATGCTCTACATCACCTTACACAAATCTAGTAGCATAATATATAGTTGATGCATGAGCATCCGAGTCCACAGGGGATCCTACATTGCCCAAAAATATTTCACTTTGATTTTTTTGTGTTGTGTTTGTTTTGGTTTGCATTGGTGTTTTAGGCATCTCTCAACAGCAAGAACTCAAAAATTTAGTCAAAATTGCAATTTTCAATTTTTCATTGGTTCGTTGTTTTAGAGGCTCCACAGGTAATTTTTGAAAATTTATTCCCAAAAATCCATAAGAGTTGGAGAAAAATAATTTTATAGGGATATTATTTGAGGTACCATGTAAAATATGCAAAAATAATCAAAGTAAAATCTTTCACACTTTGAGAGATTTTAATGCCGAAAGTTTGTAAAAATATGTATTGACAATTTACAGAAATTTTAAATCTTGAGTTTTATGAAGGCTGGAGTGAAACGACTTGGTGGAAAGTTTTGAAATGACATTATATGTATCTTGGAAAGTTTTTAGGTGAATATGAGCTTCTAATGAAAAGTTATGCAAAAATTAAATTTTATGCAATTATTGGCAACCAGTGGTAACTTGCATAAAATCAATTTTAATATTCATTGTCTTAATAATTTAGAAATTTATTATTGGACTTATTCTTAATGAATTTATCACTGAAATTCAATAAAGAATAGTTATTGAGTATGGTGCCAAATTGAGAAAAGGAATCCATGACAATTTGTAACGAAAAGTGCATTGATTGGTATGCCATTTTTTAGGAGAAAACATTACTCACGTAAAAAAAAAAAGATTGTTACAACAGTGAGAATAGCTTTAAAATACCAATTTTTAAGAGAAGAAGGCAGCCATAATGGAGTAGATGGCCTAGGAAACAAGTTTTTAGCAAATAGAAGCAAAAATATTGAAGAAAAAGAGGGTTTATGATGCTACAAGAGGAAAAGCGTCCAACACAAGTTTGAAGGGTTGTGAATAATTTTTTATGTTGCAGATTTGAAAGTGAAGAATGTGGGAATGATAACATGTGTGAGAAGCCATGGATGGCTAATGTAATAAGATTAAATTGTTGATTTATTTAATTGTTTTCATTGTTGAAAATGAAATGAATTTATATGAGTTTTATTGTGTTAGATTTGTTGTATTGCAGAATGTGTTGTGCTGAGAGTATGTAGATTTGAGTTATGCTTGGAGGTGGGAGGTTTTTATACTTCATTAATAGTTTAACAATCCTCTCAGTACGAGAATTTCATTTCAAAGGTAGGCTCAAATATTTTTACTAGTAAGGTAGCTCTTGGGAATGGAAACATATCGTAGTTGAATTTCTTTGGAATCCTTGGTTATCCCAATACTATTCCAAAGTACATTAGGGGAAAGATCCTAAAGTTTCAATATAACAATATATTCATAGGAGAAGAACATTTAAGTTACTTCATTAACATCACAAATGATATGATATTGAACGAGATGATTAATTTATTTATTTGGTCCTTGGAGGAAAGTATAAAAGAGTGGTACATGATTTTACCTAGTTGCAACATAGACTCATTAGAAGAATTTATGCTATTGTTAAAACTATAGTATGGAGATATAATAGTTCTAAAGTTTACAATCCATGAATCAATAACAATTAAGAAGGGAGTTATTGATATAGTGGTGGATTTGAAGAAATAAATTCATTATGACCACGAGGAAGGTGTTGTTAACTCTAAGACATGATGAATCAATGTGATTGATCTTGTATTGCAGTATATTTGATGCTAAAATTGAATATTGTCTTAGGGATACAAACCTAAATATTTTAAGAAAGCCCTATACTATTGAAATTAATATTGGAAGAAAATTGTAGGAATTAGGTAAGAATATCAAGAGGGTTGATAGAAAGATCTCCCAACTAGATAGGGGCACTTCTGAAATCCCATTTCTATTGAAGGAAAGTTAGAAAAATTAATGGATGAAATAAAGGACCTATTTTAGAGGGTGGTAAGGAATGAGAAAGGCCTACCTCTCTCATACTATTGTGATGTATTTAAATAAAGGAAAAAGGCTACTCAATATAGCCTACATCATAGATTAGTTTAAGTGGATACCATAAAATGATAGGAAATTCATTCAAGAATAGGGGAATTCTAAGTAACTGAAAAGAGATTCACAATTATTTAAAAAAGGAACATGTGAATTTTAGGAAGGTATGTTATGGTTTGTAGTGTGTTTCTTATCACACAATGTAGTGAAGTGTTTAGTTGTACTTGTAGTGATGAGATAAGTTTCCTAGTGAAGATTATAACACTTCATCCACCTTAACACTTGCACTTTCAACAATCTTCTTCAACCTTTTATTATAGTACCAATAAGCTTTAGTTCTTGTAGAGTATCCAAGGAAGATTCTTTCATCAGATCTTGCATCAAACATTCCTAAGTTTTTTCATCTCTTATGATATAGCATTTTCTCCCAAAAATCTATTTAATATTTCACAGTAGGAGGTTTACCATACCATATTTCATAAGGAGTATTTAAATTGTTTACTCTTGTATGAACTCTATTAAGAATGTAGACTACAATATGAATTACTTCTCTCCAATAGACATCTGGTAGATTTGCTTCCTTCATAATAGTCCTTGCTACTTCTTGAACTATCTTGTTCTTTCTCTCCACAACTCCATTTTGTCAAGGAGTTCTAGGGGATGAAAAATGCCTCTTAATTCCATAATCTTCACAAAAACTGTTAAACTCATTGGAGGTGAACTCACCACCTTTGTTAGACCTTAAACACATGATTTTTCACATCCATTTCATTCTCAACCATAGACTTAAATGCTTTGAACTTATCTAGAGCTTCTGATTTTTCTTTAAGAAATGACACCCAAGTCAATCTAGAATAATCATCAATCAATAGCATGAAATACCTTGTGAGCTTCTTATTTTGGTAGGTCCATACAGGTTTTGTATGTACCAACTCTAAAGGACCTATGGTAGAATATTATTTTATCTTGAACCTCTTCTTAGTTTTCTTTCCAAACTAACATTCATTGCATGTTGCATTGGTAGGATTTGTAATCTTTGGAAGATCTCGATCACATCATTAGTATAATTGATCTTCACTAGGCTATCAAAATTGATGTGACCCATACTTCTATCCCATAGCCAACTTTTATTAATTTGAGACATAAAACACTTAGCACCACTACCTTTGAGCTTATAAGCATTACCTTATGTCCTTGTAATTGTAACAACCAAAATTTTGGATCTTCCTTTTCTCATTTCACAACCATCATCCTAAAACACAAGATTGTATCCTTTGATACACATTTGTTCTACACTAAGAATATTATGGCGGAGACCCTTGACATAAAGAACATCATCTGTTTTATGCTTGCAATCAAAACTAATTGAACCTTTTCCACAAATATTAGTAGATGTATCATAACCAAAATTAACAATACCACCATCATACTTCTAAAGTTTAAAAAACTTACTCTTATCACCTATCATATGATTTGAGCATCCACTATCAATTATCCAATAATTCCTCTCTTCCCTTGCATGAAAAGTAGTCACCATAGTTCCTTCAATTTTGTGACCTGCTACTAGAGCGCTTTCCTTCACACATCTTTTAGAATTAGTAGAATTAGTTCCAACATTTAGAGCCATGAACAAGCATTCATCACTGTCATCATCATGATAGTTTAATTCCTCCTCATCAGATACACCATTGTCTCTTTCAACATAATAACTCTTCTTGACAAATTTTCCTTTATGATCCTTAGGTTTGTCATTTGAAACTTTGATTAGACATTTAGAAGCATAATGACCTATCTTTCCACAATTGAAACACTTGAAGGGTAAATTACCTCTGTATATGTCAGTTCCCCTTTTCAATCTCCTTACAAAATTTGCTTCCATCTCATCAATATCATCTAGATTTCATTCATCATCCTTCTCTACTTTGCAGAATTTAAAAGAAGTTTATTTCTTTGTAGCATCTTGACCAAAATATCTCAATTCATAAGAAATTAAAGCACCAAAAATCTAATCTCTAGAATGATTATCCAAATTCCAAGCTTCCTCAATAGCAAAAACTTTAGAACTATAAGTTTTAAGAAGAGTTCTTAGTACCTTTTTCACAACTTCACTTTCTTCTAGCTTACCACCAAGGGGTTTCAAATTTGGCTTTGTAATTCTACATCTTTTCTTGTGTGATTTATCATCTCCTTCATAAATGCTCTCCAACTTTTCCTAGACATCTTTTGCAGATTTTAGACTTATCACCTTTCCAATTTTAGAATTAGAGAGACCACTTAGAATAGCATTCCTTACTGTCCCATTGTTCTCATATTCCTTGATTTCATCATCACTTATTGGACCAACAATAGGCACAGTGTATCCTTTTTCAAAAAGAGAGACCAAAAAGGACTCCATCCTAGCTTTCCAATAAATATAACTCATTCCATCGAACATAGGAGCTTTGACACCCTTCCTTTTCACCATCTAGATCTACCTCAAGTGGTTAAGATTTCTCCAAGGAACCACAACTCTGATACCAATTGTTAGATGCACAAGACAACTGAGAGGGGGTGAATCATTTGTACATTGAAAAAGAATTTAATCCCTCTATATCTTTCAAACCCTTGTTAGCCCTTAGACCCTTATCATGCATTAGTAGAATGCAAACATATGAAAAAACAATGCGAACACATCCAAACACATAAGAACACTAGATTTATGTGGAAAACACAAGAAGGGAAAAATCATAGTGAGGATTAGCTCAAATATATATAAATTGCAACACCGAATACAATTAGGCTCACTTTCAAGGGCTTATTTCCCAGAAAAAGAAGAAAGACTCATTGTCGGGTGGCTCACTTCCAAGAAGAAAGAAGAATAGAAGAGACTACTATAGAGAGATTCACTATCTTAGAGCAATAGTAAAAGTTCACCATTGCAACTCTATGCCATCCACAAACTTTAGCTCACTAACTCTAGCAACTTCAAGTACACTAAAAATGTAGACACCTTCTGCTCATTGCATCTGGATTCATAGACATTTAAGTTCGTACTTAGATCATCACGCTTGATCACATTCACATTATTCACACTTGCCACATATATCCACACACATCTACAACAACTTAACTTTCTTTTAACCCTCCACGACCTAAACAACCTTAATTAGGTTGGCATTAATGAAACTTATGCACCTAAAATGTGCAACACCAAAATAGTTCGGCACCAAACACCTCCATGATGGAGAGAAGTGAAGGATGACCATACCAAGGGTTAACTAGGACCCAAATCCATATCACCACACTACTCAACACATCCAAAATCCATGATGTACCTCTGCAAATAGCACTAGCATAGCAGGTCAGTCAAACCTAAACTAACACTACAAGCAACCACATACATGCTTCTCCAAGTCACATGGACCACACAAAAACACTTCACAACATCCACATAACATCTCAAAATATTATAGCATCATCAAAATATTTTGCAACTCTGCTACAACCACTTGAAACTAAGAACACCATCATTTTGTGCAACTAGACACACTTCCACATAACACAACTTACTAACCAACCTTGGGGAGTACCTCAGCACCTAAAACCTCAAGGGAAGGAAGTTACAAAAAATATAAGAATTTTCCCAAATCTGCAAGAAAAGAAACAATAATGCAAATAAATTCAAAGCAATCTCATTTCTCCTAGACAACTTTCTACCTAGACAGACAAACTATCAAACACAACTTTCACTGCAGAATGATCCAGTACCTGAAGCTTTGGATATAACACCTTTGATCAACACATCCAAACTGCACAGACATATCTTCAACCATGAAGAAATGCAAATCACAACACTAAATACACCTCTATCACACTGCACACTCTTTTATTCAAATTTTCTCAAAAGCACTTAGAGACCAAGTGAACTTACAACAATTACAACTCTTATCCATCAAGACATCAATGACAACACCACAACACCTTCTTATCAAACCACAACACATCCATACTAGCACCATTACTTGACAAAACCAACAATCTCCATACTGTTGACCAACTATTGACATCAATGACAACACCAACAACATACTTGCAACAAAATATTGGTCCTTTATTGGCAACAATGTGTGGAAAAATAGTGGAGGATTTCAGAAGGAAGAAGAAATTTGTTAAATATATAAATAACACAACTATTGCCCTAATACCCAAAAAACCTAATTGTAATTCATTTAGTGAATACAAACCCATCCCCCCTACAATATAATCCATAAAATAATCTCTAAAGTAGGGTGATCCCATAATAGTGGTTTACACTTTTAGGCCAAACTTGAAATTGAACTAAATTTTTTAAACTAAATCTTCACTTTCAGGCACCTATAGCTATTAAACCATGAGGAATTTGAAGATGATGCAAACTAGTGATTTGTGGCATTTTGTCTGTAGATTCTAAATATTTATTT